>JACEEZ010004292.1:85000-104369 GCA_016584305.1 Chionoecetes opilio | reverse complement strand
ATTTCCCCTAAGGCTTTTATCTGATTGATACCATAATAACGGGAAAATATGACTGCCTAGTTAGATACTTCTAAACTTTTCGTTATTGACTATATAATTCATAAAAGTAGCATTTACCCTCGCCTCCTCAACTATAACCTACTTGGTTATTTGGTTATATACAATGTTTTACAGAATCGGCTTCTATACAATATACATATGAAAAAAAATCGTTTCTTAATATTATACTTTGTGTTTTAAGTACAGTGGAATAAGCCCATATTTTCTTTCAAGTTGACCAATTTTTCACCAAATTGTGAGTTAAAACTACCAGCGACCACTGGCATTTCGGAGTTGCAGTTCCCCTCTAATTCTCGCAACCCACTTTTTTTTCACAATTATCGCTAATAGGCTGCTAAAAAAAAAAAAAAAAAAAAGTGATCGGATCATCTCATAACTGGGCTTAAAAACCCTTTCCCTTTTGGTCAACCTGGCTCCAAATGTGGTATATAATGGGATTCCGCCACGGGGGGGGGAAAAACCCCCCCCTTAACCCCCCCCCCCCCCACCACACACCCACACACACACACACACCCACACACACAACACACACACCCCACACACACCCCCCCCCCTTTCGCTTATTTTATTATAGATATTTTTCTTTACTCGACCCCTTTTATTTTAATTTCATGTTATCGGCAGGTAGATTAGAAGCAGTATATAAAGTAGGGACAAAAACCTATATGTATCGGATTTGAAAAGGGGGAATACTTTATCCGGGAATGTAATTATTAAATCTCTGCCACACTAATTCTTTTGAATCAAAGGCATATTTTCAGTGTCCTGGAATTCGAAGCATATTTATAAATTTTCTATTAGGGTGGGGTGTGTGAGTTTTTGCGTGTGTGCTCTCTCTCTCGTCTCTCTCTCTCTCTCATCTCTCTCTCTCTCTCTTCTCTCTCTTTTCTCTCCTCTCTCTCCTCTCTCTCCCTTCCCCCTCTCTCTCCCCTCTTCTCTCCTCATTTTCTTTAATCTCTCTCTCTCTCTCCCCTTCTCTCTTTTTCTCTCTTTTCTCTCTCTCTCTCTCTCCTCTCTCTCTCTCTCTCTCTCTCTCTCCCCCCCCTAAATTTCCTTTCTCTCCCCCCCTTCTCCTTCCCCCTCCCCCCCCCCAGTTCAAACCACCACAAATTAAAAAAAACCTATAATAAAAAAAGGTACCAAAAAACAAAGAGAATTAATTATTTTATAAGTCGGTTTTAAAAAAAAAATAAAACAACCCTCCCCATAATAACAATGCAAAATAAAAAATTTTTTTTTTTTTCCTTTTTTTTCCCTTTTCTACGGGGATTCGTGGGGTAGGAAAAAAGAGGGGTTTAAAACCCCAGTTGGTAGGTTTTGTGGTCGGAGTAACGAAACCAAACCAGGTTTGCCCCGCCTCACCCAGGTAAAAAGGGGGACGAGGGGGACGCCTTGTTAGCTAAGGTAGAATTTTGGGTAAATTTTAACCAATTTTTTGGGCTAGGTTTAGGTAGGTTAATTAGGTTAGGTTAGGTTAGGTTTAGGTTATTCTTTGGCTTGTTTTCCTAAATTCTAACGGGGTTCCCTTGCTTCAGCTAAGGTAAGAAGAAGGATGGGGAAAAACCAAAAAATTTAGGTTGGGTTGGTTTAGGTTATTCTTCGGGCTTTTTTCCTAAATTCTAACAGGGTTTCCTCTGCCTTTGCTAAGGTAAGAAGATGAGAGTGAGGAAAAAACCAGTAAGTTTAGTTGGTTGGTTGGTTAGGTTTTTGGTTATTTCCCAAAATTTAAAAGGGGCCTCCTCTGCCTACTAAGGGTGGGGTGGGAAAAAACCAGTAATAGTTTAGGTTAGGTTAGGTTGGTATTTTATTAGTTGGTTAGGTCTTTTAGGGGGTTTGGGTTTTAAAAAAAGCGGGGGGAGAGACAGGCAGACGACTTTTAAAATTTTTTCAAGGAATTTTGTTTTCTTTTTTTTTTTGGGGGAAAAATTTAATTAATGTAGAAAATGGGTTTTAGAAAAGTTGGATGGTTTGGGGGGGTGGAGAGAGAGAGAGAGGAAAAGGAGAAGAAGAAGAAGAAGAAGAAAAGAAAAGAAAAAGGGGAAGGAAGAAAAAGGAAAAGGATCCCGGGAGAGTTAATAAAAAAAAAGGGGAAAGGGTTAGAAAAGATTGAGTTTAATTAAAAGGAGGGGGAAAGGAAAGGAGGAAGAAAAAAGGAAGAAGAGGGAAAAGAAAGGAAAGGGGAAAAAGGAGCGGGGGAGATAAAAAAAGGGGAAGGGGAAAAAAGACTGGAGAAACTAATAGATTTGGAGGGAAAAGGGAAAGGGAAGAAAAAAAAGGGGGAAAAAAGAGTGAAAAAGAGGGAAAGAAGAAAAAAGAGAAGGGGGAGAGAAGAGGGGGGGGGAAGGAGAAAGGGAGGAAAAAAGGGGAAAAGGGAAAAAAAAAGAGAGGAGGGGGGGGAAGAGGGAAGAGAGAGAGAGAGAAGAGAGGAGAGAAAGGAGAGAGAGAAAGAGAGAAGAAGAGAGAGAAAAAAGAGAGAAGAAGAGAGAGGGGAGAAGAAGAGAGAGAGAGAGAGAGAGAGAGAGAGAGAGAAGGGGAGAAGTGCGTTTTTTTTTCGTCTTTCTCTTTTTGGGTCTTTTTTAACTTCACCGCAGAACCCTTTTTCCCCCCTTTCTCTCTCCCTCTCTCTCTCTCTTCCCCCTTCTCTTCCCCCTCCCCCTCTCTCTCTCACCCCCCCGCCCTTTCCTCCCCCCCTTTCCTCCCCCTCTCTCTCTCTCTCTCTCCCTCTCCCCCTTTTTTCCCCTCTCTCTCTCTCTACACCTCCCCTTCCCCACCCCCCCCACCCCGTTTTTTCACCAAATTCTTTTTTTTCCCCCCCACCCCTCAAAATTAAAAACATTTCACACAAAAACTACAAAGAGAAATAAAAATAAAATAAAACAACCATACTGTTAGTATTTTTTTGCAAATAAAAAAACATATTAAAAAACACTCTACCTACTACAACTACTTATATTACTTCGCCCCCAACATAACATTTTTTTCTCAACTACAACCCCACCAAAACCCATAACTGCTACTAAACTACTTTATTACTTCGAAACTACCATACTACCTTTATAACATTTATTTCTCAACTACAACCCCACCACAACTATAAGCTACTAAAACTACTTATATTACTTCGCAACTACCATACTACCATTATAAAAATTTTTTTTCTAAACTAAACCACCCCACAATATAACTGCACAAAAACTCTTATTTACTTTCGCACTACCACTACTACCATTTAAAAATTATTTCTAAAACTACAACCCCCACTCCCACTAAAAACTGCTACTACAACTTTTTATCTATTTGCTTTTTTCTTCCAAGTACAGCGAAATCCCTTATTTCCCCCAAAGTGCAACAGGTTGTGTTTCTATTATTTTTTTTTCATGATCTTCCCACGCACCATAAAAATTTTACTCTTATTCGCCATTTTTCTACACCAAATTATAAAACAAAAATACCTAATATTTATAAAAACAAAACTGAAAATACTCTGTAGTCCCTTTTTTTTCCTTTTTTTCATCAGGTGGAAAACGAAGACTACTAAAAATTTAAAAACAATAAAGATTTTAAAAATGATAAAAAAACTGAAGATAATATTCCAAAAATTTTTTTTTTTTTTTTTCATCTACATCTACATTTTTTTTACTTTTTTTCCAAAAAATAATAAAAAATGCTAATAAAGATAATAAAACCGGAAAAATAAAAAAATAAAGCTAAAAATGATAAAAAGACACGGAAAATATAAAATGATCTAATAAAGATAATAAGAACACGGAAAATAATAAAAAGATGCTAATAAAGATAAAAACACGAAAAATAATAATAAGATGCTAATAAAGATAAAAAGAACACGGAAAATAAATAATGATCTAAATGATAAAAAGAAAACGGGAAATAAAATAATGTGCTAATAATTAATAAAAACGAAAAAAATAAATGATGCAATAATATAATAAAACACGAAATAATAAAAATGATGCTAAAATGTAAAAACACGGAAAATAGTAAAAATGATCTAAAAATGATAAAAGAAACGGAAAAAAATAATAAAGATCTAATAATAATAAAACACGGGAAATAATAATATATGCTAATAATGATAATAAAACCGGAAAAAAAAAAAATTTGGGGTAAAAAGAAAAAAAAAAAAAAATAACTTTAAAAATCCCAAAAAATTACTTTCCCTTACATAATAAAAACGAAAATGTTTTTTTCCCAATCGGTGGAAGCAGATTGGGAGGGGGGGTACCCTGTCCACTTCCGGGGACCGGGGGGAGGTACCCCAAGAGTTATTCAGTGGATGGGGGGGGGTTGGGGGGAGTGGAGGTGGTGGGGTTGGGGGAAGGGGGGGGGTGGGTGAAATGTTTCTACTTTTTTTTTTTTTTTTTTAATTTTTTTTTTTTTTTTTTTGCTAAAAAAAGCAAGTGGGTTTTTTTTTTTTTTTTTTTCTTTTGCTCAATTTTTTTTTTTTTTTTTTTTTTCCCAAATTTTGCCTTTTTTTTCCTTTATCTCCTCTCTCAAGTTTTTTTTTTTTTTTCAACCATTATTAAGGAAGTGCAAAACGCAAGTATTTTTTTGTACATGTCCCTCCTAACGTTTTTTTTTTTTTTGTCGTTTTTTTTTTCATTATTATCATACCTTTTTTTTTAACCACTCTTCCTCAAATTTACACATGAAATAGCCCAATGTTATCTTCCTGCGGTGTAATGAAAAAAAAGGTCGCTATAAATTTTTGGTATAAAATTTTCCTTTGCCTTGTTACGTTTTCCATATTTTTACCGTAGATTTTTCCTTCTCTTTTGTTTAATTTTTTTATTGTCTCTATTTATGAGTTAGGGAAATTTTTATTCCTCTCTGTTGGGATTTTAACCCCCCACGGGGCCCCAAAATTTTCTTTTGCTTATAAAATCGTTTTTGTTAAACATAAAATTAACGAAAATAACTAAAAACCAAATTTGATGGGGACAAAGGTACTAAAAAGGTCCCTTTTCTAAAATTTGCTTATATTCACACAAAACGTCTAAGGTACCCAAAATTTCAAGGGAAAATTCGTTCTGGGGGCCCCAAGGGGGTTTAAAATGGATTTTATGAAAAACACATACACAATCAAAAAATAAATTAAAGTGACAGACAGACAGACACACACAATGCTGCATCACATACAGAAAAAATTGAAAACAAATAGTAACTTAATATTTAATTTCAAAGCTTGTTTTAATGGGGGGGGGGGGGATTATTATCTCTATCTTTGCTTTCCGTTAATACATTCTGGGATATGTCACTACTGAATAAATTGCCTGGGAAAAAACGTACCTATACAGTGTTATGCCCAATCCAACATTTTTCCGCGCATTTTATAAAAAAAGAGGAAGATAAGCAGTACAGAATATATATTTATCTTTTGTAAAACCTTTTTTTTTACCTCAAAAAGTTAAATTTTTAAACTAGTATAAAGAAAAAACACTCTTTGGGTTTGTTTCGTTTTTTTTTTTTCTTTTCACGGATTTTTCCCATGAATTTAATATAAAAAAAATTCCGATTAGGGAAAGGGGGGGGGAAAATGGGGAGGGAAGTGATTAGTGGCAGAGAGGGGGAGAGGGAAAAGAGGAGAGAGAGAGAGAGAGAGAGAGAAGAGAGAGAGAGAGAGAAGAGAGAGGAGAGTAGATTGAGAAGAAGAGATGAAGAGAGAGAGAGAGAGAGGGGTTAACAAGTCGAGAAAGCTACAGATTGAATGGAGAGAAATAGTTGGTGATTGTAATTGGAGAGAGGTGAGCTGAACAGGGAGCTACGTGGAAGAGGACGAGAATGAAGAGAAGGAGGAGTAGTAATTGGGTGAGTGGAAGAAAGGGAGAAAAAAGAGCAATAGGTGGGTAAAGGAAGTCAAACAAGGGAATATGTGTTGGAAGTGGAGAGAGAAATGGGAAGAGATATGAAAGAATGCAAATGGATAGCAAGGAAACCGGAGAGAGAGAGAGAGAGAGAGAGAGAGAGAGAGAGAGAGAGAGAGAGAGGGAGAGAGAGAGAGAGAGATGAGAGAGGAGAGAGAGAGAGTGAGAGGAGAGAGAGAGGAGCGAGGAGAGAGAGAGAGAGAGGAGAGAGAGAGAGAGAGAGAGAGAGGGAGAGAGAGAGAGAGAGAGAAGAGAGATGAGAAGAGAGAGAGAGGAGAGAGAAGAGAGAGAGAGAGAGAGACGAGAGAGAGAGAGAGAGAGAGAGAGGAGAGAGAGAGAGAGAGAGAGAGAGAGAGGAGAGAGAGAGAGAGAGGAGAGAGATAGAGAGGAGAGAGAGAGAGAGAGAGAGAGAGAGAGGAGAGAGAGAGAGAGAGAGAAACATACAAAGATAGTTCAACAATATGTTTTTCATAAAGATTCGAAGGCGCTTCTTCGTCCAGAAAGTCAAACACATTTCCTTGAATACTTCCTTCTTCCACTCATTCCTCATTTCCTCTTTACTCCTGCCTTCCTTCTTTCATTCTCTCCTTGCATCTGTTTACCGTACATTTATATATCTATTCGTTCGTTTCCTTTTCCTAGCTTTCGTTGCCTTATTTCAATCCCTAGTTGCTTTTCCTATCTGATATATATTGAAACTCTTTATATATATATATCTCTTGTTTTCTTGCCCAGGATGGAGGGAGTGGGTGGAAAAGAGCCTTCCTGCTTTTCTAGCCTGGTTTTGCGCTACTAATAAAAATATGTCGGTCGAGTAATGTAGCTCCTTTCATGTAGCAAATCTTTATCAAATGCCATTATGATACTTCGCAGAATCATGGGGTATCGCTGGGATGATTACGTGTCAAATCAGCGATTGCACCGTGGGACTGAATCGAGGCCTATTACCTGCACAGTCCGTCAGCGCCAACTTCGGCTATATGGGCATGTGGCACGCTACCCTGAAACCGATCCTTCTCACCGGGTTGTATCTGTAAGAGACAATTCGGCGTGGAGGAGGCCAAGGGGGGGCCCACAAGGCTCGTGGCTGGGGCAAGTTGATGTTTCTTGTCGAGAGCTGCTTGGTATGGGAAAGGAGCCTGCATGGGAACTCGCGCGTGGTGATCCCCGGGAGTGGCGTCGTAGGGTGGGCGAGGCGACGCGCCCCCCGGCGTATGCCCCCAATGATTGATTGATTATGATAATTCGTACTTTCTTTCTTTGTGATTTGGTTTTCCATCCCTTTTTCTTATTTTTACCGTTAGCTTTTCATACTTCTTTCCTTTATACCTATGATTTTCCTGATCTCTCTCTCTCTCCTCTCTCTCTCTCTCTCTCTCTCCTCTCTCTCTCTCTCTCTCTTCTCTCTCTCTCTCCTCTCTCTCTCTCTCTCTCTCTCTCTCTCTCTCTCTCTCTCTCTCTCGCTCTCTCCCCTCTCTCTCTCTCTCTCTCTCTCTCTCTCTCTCTCTCTCTCTCTCTCTCTCTCTCTCTCTCTCTCTCTCTCTCTCTCTCTCTCTCTCTCTCTCTCTCTCTCTCTCTCTCTAAAAAACAACAACTTGCAACAACCCCCCTCTACATCATTCCTCTGTAAGGCGATAAAACTGCTTTCCAGGTGACAAAAACAGGCAGGGAGAAAATTAAGTATAGAAAGAGAATAAAAGGAAAACATACGATAATATGCAAGGTGGATATGTACTTTACTGTCTGTGGTGTCTTGTCTATAGTCTATTTTTTTAACGGGGCAAAAATGTCGTTCTATCATAAGGTCTCATGCTTAGAATTATGCCTGTGTTTACCTGATAATATGGTTAACTATGATAAAATACAGCTGAAATTAAGAAGAAGCGTAGTATTCCCCTCTCTTGGCATCAAATATCAGTCGGTAAGCAGCAAGGGGTCAGGATTTATCACCTCGTTAAAATAAATAGACTATAGTTAAGGATATTTGGCAACTCTCCTTCCTTGCCCCGCATATATTGGTAGGTCAGTACAGATATTGGAAGAAAAAGATAGATATAATGTAGATTTAAGGTATAAGGCAGGTATAAGGTATAAGGTAAGGTATAAGGTAATAGATATAAGGTAGTTTCTGGTTTCGCATTACAGTATCATATCACTATCACCTTTTTTTGTATTGTGTTTCAGGCGCTGGACAGAGACCCACCGACAGGACGCAGCGTGTGGCGGGTGAAGGTGATGGTTACTGACGGTCAAATGGGTGCCTGGGGCGTGAGGGACGAGGTCAGGGAAGGTGAGATGGGTCACCGGTACACCCAATCCTCCTTCCACACCTCCAGAAGACCTCGCCGCTCCGCTGGAAACCCTGGAAATGACAGAGTAGCGGCAGAAGAAACAGATTCAGCATTAGCGATGAAGAAAGTCGAGAGAACAGTATCAGCTATGGAAGCAGATACAAGACGTTATAACAGTAAAAACAGTGGGATTTGGAGGATGCAGAGGAGTGTTGTTAATAATAGTAGAAGTAACAGTAATAGTAATCTTTGTTGTAGTAATAATCACACCCAGCTGCCATCAAGCTTCAAACAGACCCCTAATATCAGTACCATGACCATGACTACTACGACTAGCATTGGCACTGTTACTCCTACTACTAACACTACAAGGAAAAACACCTCTAACACTGCAAGGGAAAGCACCTCTATGGACAACGATACCCACACTCCACCACGCGAAGTAGAGGATGGCTCGGGGGAAATACATTGGAAGGGTCTCTCTTACCAACCTTATGACGACAATTCCTGGTGGTGGAGGAACAAGAAGAGAGGAAGAAGAAGAAGAGATGAAGGAGAAAACTCTATAAGACAAGAATATGAGATACAGAAGACAACACTAAAGCAGCAAGGAGGACGAGGAGGAGATGGTAGCGTGCTATTAGATTCCCTATCGAGGAGGCACCGTAACTTGGCCTTAACGACTCAACGCAGCACTATAACGGCACCAATTGGGGAGCGCCACGCAACAGACTTTTCCAAGTGGCCCCAACCCAGCATCGTCGCGGCTCCCTTCACATCCTCCAGCAGGCAGGTTCTCAGCGACACAGCCCTTTCAAGACGCACCAACAAGGGTCGTTCTTCCTTTACTCCTCCTCCTTCCTTCGGTATTGAGAACAAGACTATGGAAATACAGGGAAATGGAAGAGGAGTGAGGGGAGTGAGAGGAGTGAATGACATCATCTTGCTTGATGACTATAAGGGAGAGGAGGAGAAAACGTAGGAGCGGGTTACGAGCTGCCCTTTATGCTGTACACAGGGGGATAAATGAGGTAAGCCCTGTGAGCAATGGTTTGGGAGGGCGTCCAGTACAGGGTGCCAACGATGTCTCTACTATCGCCAACCCCAACACCAACACCACCACAAGCGCCTTTCCTCCTGCCTCCTCACTCTGTTCCTCCTGTTTTACCCTCCCCGCTACCGAGAGGCGTCAATTTCTGAACAACTCCACTTTCCTGACATTCATCTTAAGCACCACCAACAGAGGGCAAAAAGTCAGGAATAGGTAGGGTGAGAGGGAAAGGTAGGAGGCTCATTTGCGGTGTTTTCAATGCATCGTCCAGACGCCAAATGTGTATTCCCACTTCAGGCAAGGATAAGAGGAGGCTTGAAGGTAACACCACGCCTGGAAGTTTCTCAGAGGCTCCATGAAACGACTCCCCACGCTCTGCACGCCCGTCGAGCCTCCTTCCACCCAACACACGTCTCAAAATTAAGAGCGTTCACTCCTAACGCAGTCTCTGTAATCAAGCCGAAGCAGCGACGCAGAAGCAAGCGTGAAACAGGGCCATGGAAGATGTTACGAGAACGTTCACTTATCAGGATTCAGGAAACCTCAAGAAGCGTTCACCGCGAGGAGCTCAGGACGGCAAGGAGAGACGACAGAAGCAAAGAAGAAGAAGATAAAGATGTGCGCCTTCTCATGTCCGGCACAACGGATTTCAGTCTTCCTCCAACTTTTACCTCCTTGTTTTCTTCTTCCTCCGATACTTCCGCTGCCCCGTCGTCCTCCTCCCATCCCTATCCCTCCTCAACAGCCTCCTCCATACCCTCCTCTTCACCTTTCAAGTCACACATGACTCGGGACGGTAAAAAGAACAATGCCATTAAACAGACCTCTTCTGAGACACCTTCCGACCATTCCTTGAAGCTTACCCGTAGCGGCCACTCAGCCAGTCCTCGTCACCCCACCAGGAGGGAACAAAGGGATCTGGGGACGGCGCTCACGGACTTACAGCAGCTGGAGGAGGATGAGAATGGTTACGATGAATGCGTTTACTTCACACCGTCTTCGTCCTCCGCGTCCTCGTTGCAGCCGCCTACAATAACACCTGGAGGAGGGATAGGAGGTGGAGGGAAGGCCAAGCACGTGGTGGAGACAGTGCTAACGGTGAGGGTGAAGGACATCAATGATAACGCACCAGTCTTCCCCAACGCCACCATTTACGGACAAGTGCAGGAGAACGGCGCGGCGAGTGAGTAGAAATGTTTTTTTTTCTCTCTCTCTCTCTCTCTCTCTCTCTCTCTCTCTCTCTCTCTCTCTCTCTCTCTCTCTCTCTCTCTCTCTCTCTCTCTCTCTCTCTCTCTCTCTCTCTCTCTCTCTCTCTCTCTCTCTCTCTCTCTCTCTCTCTCTCTCTCTCTCTCTCTCTCTCTCTCTCTCTCTCTCTCTCTCTCTCTCTCTCTCTCTCTCTTCTTCTTTCTATACTCTAAGGCCAATGTTTTTATTGTCTCCACTGATTGTTTCATCGTTTAAGAGATGCTTGACCAACAAGGATTAATCATGATTCAAAATTATGTTGCATTATTTTTCTTTTTTTCATAATTTATTTAAGAGCCAGGAGAGGAGGCAGGGGGGAAGGAACTGAGACTTTCCTATATTATTTTTTTACCAATCCATCCTCATTGATCGTAATCCTTATAATGATGCTTACATTAATCTGTCATTTGATACCGAGCAGTTGAGACTTTTTATTAAATACAATAGTTATTTTCTCACAAACTAAAAACTAAAAAATCCTAGTGATTCCCATATTTTTGTTTGGATAAAGCTGTAAATTAGGCTCCACCACCATATACCATTAGCGGAGAAATACTTTACATTGACACAAAGAAGAACTATAACCAAGCAACACAGGTCGGGGAGGCTGCGGGGCCCATAAGAACGGCCGCGTATCACATTAGCCTCACAGGTCCAGCGGCGTTCAGTTGAGTCACCCCGAGTAGGCAGTTATCGGAAGGGTTATTCGCACGCTTCATTCCGGCGAGGGTGTGAGAGAGGCAGATGTTTGCATGTGTAACGGCACGCAAGATTTTTATTTCCATGAGTTTTTCCTTCTTTTTAATGACAGAATGGATAAAGAATGTCACTATTTTATGTTATTTATATTTTTTTCTAAGTAATATTTACATTCGCATTCGTCTTTTCTTCTAATTATTGATAGAATAGATACAGAATGTCACTATTTTATGTTACTTATGTTATTTCTTACGTATACGAATGTTTCAGGAAAAATTAGGTATCGGTAGAGGGAAAAAAAAGGATGTTGTTTAATGTATATGAGTTATTCGTTGTTTCGTGCAGCTTGTTATTGGTAGAAATGTTCATGTTGGTGGTGATCCTTTCGTTACTACTATTGATGTTTCTTACGTTTTTTGGGTCTGTTTTTTTGCAGCTGATGTTATTGGTGAAGATGATGATGATGATAGTGAATTATGATTGTGGGAACTGTGGTTATTATTGTTATAAGGGCATTAGTAATAAGTGTTGTGGATAGTGCCGGGATAAAATTGTTTCCGTGGCTGTGGTGGTGGTGATGGTATAATGAGAGTGAGAGAGAGAGGAAAAAACAAGAATTGGAGAGATAAAGATGAGAGAGAGAGAGATGAGGAGAGAGAAAAGAGAGAGTGAGAGAGAGAGAGAGAGAGAGAGAGAGAGAGAGAGAGAGAGGAAAAAACAAGAAGAGAGAGAGAAAGAGAGAGAGAGAGAGAGTAGAGAGAGAAGAGGGTGAGAGGAGTAAAGACAGATTAGATGTTTGTTTGCGAGAGAGATCGAGGGCGAGGGCTGTGATAGATGCGTATGATGCTGCCAAAAAAAGTTATAAGAGAAAAAAAGAGTGACTATAAGTGGCTTACGGTGACGAGAAATGATATGTCAGAAGCTATGATAATTTGCTAGCTGTTAATATATGCAAATATGTGACCAAAAGTTAAACAGCAAAAAAAAATCAGCATCACAAAACACTATAAACGAACAAAATGGGTCGAAAAAAATGGCTAATTTTATATATGGGCAGCTAAAGTATGCTAATAGTTTACCAAATGTTAACACTAAAACCAGATTCGACGATCAGGATGGCAGAAAACCACAAGAACAGAGTTTCACCAAACCGGTTTTGAAAACAATGTTTGCTACTTTAGAGGGGAACAAAGCGAGTTAGTTTTCTTCCTTCACCCCTGTTCAGGTCCTCATGTAGCAGTCATGTTATGTGGTTGCTCTCCACTAAAAACTGTATTTTGAACGTCTCATTGCCTGACGTTTTGAGGAACCATGAGGAGTTTTTTAAGGCTTTCACAGTGTTTGCGGGTTTTGAGCAAAAGGGGATGATGGGGCTCGCTCTGCACTATACTGTACTGTGATTTCTCTTTGAGACACATAGGACGTTTTATTAAGGCTGACTAGTGTCTCTGCAGTGCATTTGATGGCTCTCTCCTCCACTATCTTCTGTTTTCTCTTTCACACACTAACTCTTCTCTTCTCTGTCTATCTCTCTCTCTCTCTCTTTCTCTATCTCTCTCTCTCTCTCTCTCTCTCTCTCTCTCTCTCTCTCTCTCTCTCTCTCTCTCTCTCTCTCTCTCTCTCTCTCTCTCTCTCTCTCTCTCTCTCTCTCTCTCTCTCTCTCTCTCTCTCTCTCTCTCTCTCTCTCTCTCTCTCTCTCTCTCTCTCTCTCTCTCTCTCTCTCTCTCTCTCTCTCTCTCTCTCTCTCTCTCATTACCCACGACTGTTGCTTTTTTCTATCCATAAGATAGAGAGATAGGAAAGAAAGTGAATGAAAGTAAGAAAAAGAGACAGACAAACTGACAAATAAAAGTTTGCATATTCCACAAAGACAAGACATTAAGAAGGATTTGTCAGAATTTATTTTTCTTTATATCTAATATTTTTCTTCATGTCTTTTGTAACACGTTTCATTTCGTATTCCTTTTCCTGCTCTGTTGAATTTGTTTCTAAATCTCATAACTCCTTCAATTTTTCTGTTCTCTTTGATTTTCTTTTTGAATTCATAATTGATTTTGTAGCATAGTTCTTGTATTCATAGTGACAACAAAAGAAATTACGACTATAATTGTTATGACTGTAATGGTGATACTACTACTACTACTACTACTACTACTACTACTACTACTACTACTACTACTACTACTACTACTACTACTACTACCTTTTTTTCTACTATTACTACACTACTACAAGATACCTCCGCCGCCTCTTTATTTGCGGCGGGTACGCCATAGCCCCACCTCGCTATTGACTGTGGCATCCAACCTTACAACTACCCCTAAAAATACATACATTTACTAACTAACTACCCCAAAATTTATAAACCTACTCTATTCCTAACCTATCCACCCTTATCCCACTCTTACCAATGTGGCCTCGCAATCGAGGTCACTTATGTCCGTGTTAGAGGGAGTGGAGTATATCGTACCCCTGAGACACAGGAGGGCAGACCGGAGCAGGGAGAAGCAACTCAAGGAGAGGCGACACCTCATCCAGGCGGCGACGGAGCTCCTTGGCTGGTGCTTCTTTACTGACATCAAGTCAGCTAGTCTTGAGTAGAAGCTCCTAGCCTTGGGGGCCATGCCGCCAGATGTGGTGAAGACCAGGGGCGTGAAGGTACCATGGTCGACTTGCAGGATCCTATCGCCATAGGCCCTTATCTTCTCCAGCTCGTTCCTGTGGGGGACAGCCTCGAGGGAGAGCTCACGATGGGAGGCGGCCATCGGGTCGAAGATCCGGATGTCCAAAAAGGTCCGCTGCCCTTGTCCAGGGAATCAGAGACAATTGTCTGCACGCGAGCACTCAGGTGGGCAAGTTTGGCATTCCACGTACAAGAGTAAGTGTCCAAACTAGAGCAGAAGGGTTGGCGGTGGGAGAGACGCATTGACACACCTCAATTGAGCATTATGTGTTTTCTGACTCAAGTCGTGCCAGATACAAAGAATTCGCCTTTTTGCACCTCATGGTGAGTTTATTAGTACTACTAGTAGTAAGCCACTACGGACTACAACCACTGCCTCACCACCGCTACTACACCTAACTACGCATCAGACTAAAGTATAATGGTCCATTTACTCTAATAAAACCCCAACCTGTCATCCACTACTGACTACGGGTTTACCTTTGTACCCCTCCGGTGTCTACTTCTAAATAGTAAGACCACTACGAACTAAAAGATACAACATAGATACATACTACACCTACTACTACATTATCTACTACTACTTGTCTAAAACTATTATTAAAATCCTATACTCTTACTACTGCATCCCACACAGTGTCACGAGCCTACAGTATTGGCTGTCTTACCGAGATCTACATCTACAGAAGGTGCTCGGTGAACGTCTTCACTACTCTACATGCTGGCTGTCACTACTCGTCTGCTATACACACTATCCTTCACTCATGTCTACGTACTACTACTACTTCTATATATATATATATACTACTACTACTACCTACTACTACTACTCACCACTATACTACTACTTATATTACATACAATAGCACACTGATAATAATAATATGATGATGATAATATCTAATATATAACTACTAATAACTAAGAATGATAATAATAATAATGATAGTACAAACACTCATTATAATAGTATATAACACACTATTTGTTATTAATGTTATTATTTTTGTATCACTACTTACATTACCATATCATATTACTCATTATCTCTCAGTACGTCTACATTTTTTTTTTCTACTCTCTTTCATATTTTTTTCACCACACTTTCTCTTACACTTCTAAAATATGTTATTAATAACTTTTACAAGAGAATGATAATAATAATGATGATGATGATAATATTAAGAATGATAATAGTAATAAGAAGAATGATAATAATAATAATGATAGTAAAAATCATTATAATAGTGATGATAACACTGATGTTGTTATTAATGTTATTAGTTTTTGTATCAGTGCTTAATTACCATGATCATATTATCATTATCTCTCCAGGTACGTCATACATTTTTTTTTTCTACTTCTCTTTCAATTTTTTTTGCACCACACGTTGTCTCTTGCCTCTAAATATGTTATTAAGACGTGTTTGAGAGAGAGAGAGAGAGAGAGAGAGAGAGAGAGAGAGAGAGAGAGAGAGAGAGAGAGAGAGAGAGAGAGAGAGAGAGAGAGAGAGAGAATATACCACCAGCACAAACATTAGCATCATACCAGTGCATAGAATAAGACACAGGAGGCTCATGGTTGAAGTGGATTGTTTATCTTATTTAATGCATCTATTTATAATTCACAAAGTCAACGGGGAGGAAATTTTAATGAGAGCAGTATGTTGGGGTAAAGGAAAGATTAAGGAGATGGGAGGTAAGATATACGAGAGAGGAGATAGAAAGACGTGGAGAAAAAAGCTGTTCGGAAGGAGGAAAGAAGGAAGGAAGGGAAAGAAAGAAGGAAGGAGGGGAAGGAAAGAAAGGCGACGTGGTACACTGTCAGCAAGATTTTGAAGGAACTCAGGCTTAAATTCTTCCCAACACTTTCGGAGCTCCATTTCAAGCTTGGGGAGTGTAGAGGTGTCACGTGAGTGGAGTTTGCCTTTATGATGGCCCAAAGATTTTCTATGGGTGATGTATAAGGAGAATTACCTGGCCAGTCATCTATTCTCCCAATCTTGCAGTCATGAAGCCACTGTATCACATCTCGAGCTGTGTGGCAGGATGCTCCAGCCTGTTGGAAAATCTGTGCCTGTGTCTTTTCAAAGAAGTCCTCCAGATGGTCATTTAAAAGATCAAAATACACCACGTTGTTAACAGTTGTGTTCTTTGGGAAAACAACCAAGTTCCCAATACCATGAAAAGAAAAGAAACCCCACACCGTTAAACTGGGAGGGTGTTTTGTGGTCTTTCGTGTGTAGCGAGGCTCGGTGGGGTCTGAGCCGGTGCGACGGTACACTTTTGCTGGTCCTCCTCCACTCACACAAAATGTGCTTTCGTCACTCCACAGCACAGCCCGCCACTTGGCGAGAGGCCAATCTCTATATTTATTTGCAAAGTGAAGCCTTTTCCTCCTTTGGCGGTCATTTATCAGTGGCTTATTCCGCGCCCGGTAACACCTGTAGCCAAGGTCACGTTTCAAAGTTTCCTGTACAGTACAAAGCGACACATTACCAAGAAGAGTATGATTTTCCTCCTTCAGTTCTCTGGCTGTAAGGCTAGGATTGGCATCAAGCTGTCGCCTTAACACGCTCCTGGTTCTGTTACACGTTTTATTTTGTTTCCCTGGTTGTTTTTTTGGGAGCGGGAGATTCACCTCTCAGCCACCTTTAAATCGGCGGATCAGATTTTGCACTGTTTTAAGCTTTAGTCCTTTAAGCTTGCAAATTTCCTTATTATTGATCCCAGCCTTGTAAAGATCAATGATTGCTTGAATCGTTGTGCCATCCGTATGTTTTCCACCCATTATGTAATCCAGCAAAAACAGGCAAAAACACGGGATATAGGGGAACGGTGCAGGCTATAAGCTCAAAATCATGCAAACTGTCAACCGCCTGTGGAGGGAGGAGAGGGAGGGAAACCCTGCCTCCCACACACCAGTGAGTGTGCAAGATGATGTACGTCGCTGTCAGACATACGATTCATGCCTTCTGCATGTTTTTGTAGCATGGGAAGCAACTTTAAATCTGCGCGGTAAATCTCGATGAACGGATTCTGGCGCAGAGATCATCCGCGCAAGCCTGTAGGAGTGTAAGAAGACTCAAAGCAAAATAGGAGAAGAGAAGGAAATGGAGGAAGAATGGTGGGAGACTTAGAACGAGGAGGAAAATAAAATAAAGGAGGGAAGGAAAATATAGACAAATCTTCTCAAATCAAAGTCTTCCTTCAAACTAGGGTGACCGCCATCATCGCTTATAAATCATACTATCCGATATTCCTCGCTATAACAATGCAATTATAAGTGGTCTTTCCAGTAGCTATTTCTGACGTAGCTGTACATCATTTGATCTCTTCAGCCACTGCCTACCTCACAACCATTTGTCTGCCAAGCCACCTCCCCTCAACGCAGCGAGGACGACATTATTTATACATTCTGTAGGAGCTTCAGACCGATAATTGAGTTTCTGTCTACTCAATCTCTTTATATAGAATATAGGAGGGCAGGAAAGACAAGAAAAGAGGACTAGGAGTGTAAGAAAACTGAGAACAAAATAGGAGAAGAAAAGGAAAAGGAGCTTGAATGTTGAGGGACTGAGAACGAAGAGAAAAAAGGAATATATGAGGATTCTTAGGACGCGAAGGTAACATGAAACGTGATGGAAAATGTCACGGTTGTCCGGTGATTGGGCCACTCAGTTCAGCAAGCTATATTTTTAGCGGGAGAGATAGACTGTAATGCGATAGGGCAGCGTCCAACACACTTCCTTATCCCACACACTGTCGCCAAGAGGGAAGAGAATACGGTGTCACTGCGAGAAGATATACGGAAATATTTATAGAACAGGATGTGGGAAGAGAGAGAGAGAGAGAGAGAGAGAGAGAGAGAGAGAGAGAGAGAGAGAGAGAGAGAGAGAGAGAGAGAGAGAGGAGAGAGAGAGAGAGAGAGAGAGAGAGAGAAAAGAGAGAGAGAGAGAGAGAGAGAGAGAGAGAGAGAAGAGAGAGGAGAGAGAGAGGGGAAGAGAGAGAGAGAGAGAGAGAGAGAGAGAGAGAGAGAGAGAGAGAGAGAGAGAGAGAGAGAGTTTGTAGTTTTCATGAGTACTGCGGGAAAAATGCAGCTAGTATGTCAAACAGAAACATTCCTCCTTATGCTGATTACTAGAAATTTTATTCTTGAAAAAAAAATACGTGATATCATGAAGTATATTAACTGCAACTATCCTTATTTCAGTATCATGGAAATGTTAGGGGTTGTTTTACTCCATTAGAAAATATTTTAACCTCGTAAAAATTCCAATCGACTGGTAAAAGATTTGGTCCACTGGGGAAAGTTTGAAGCAGGAAGCGAGGAAGGAGGAGGGAGAAGATGGAGAAGGATCAACGAGGAACTCTCATATGAAGAAGCGAGAACGTGACAAACATGACTTGCTGCTCTTCCCTCCTCTGTTGTTATGGAGAAGCCAGGGAATAGGAAACATGAGGAGGAGGAGGAGGAGGAGGAGGAGGAGGAGGAGGAGGAGGAGGAGGGGAGGAGGAGGAGGAGGAGGGAGGGAGGAGGAAGAGGAGGAGGGGGGGAGGAGGAGGAGGAAGAGAAGGAGGGGGGGAGGAGGAAGAGGAGGAGGAAGAGGAGGAAGAGGTAGAGGAGGAGGAGGAGGAGGAGGAGGAAAAAGAGGAATAGGAAGAGGAGTAAAAAGAGGAAAAGGAAGAGGAGGAAAAGGAGGAAGAGGAAGAGGAAAAGGAAAGGAAGAGGAAGAGGAAGAGGAGGAGGAGAAGGAGGAGGAGGAGGAGATTGAAAAGCAACGGTCATGCTCGTGTGGGGAATGGAAAATATCAACATCACGAAAGCTTTCTTGTCATGGAAATATATCATGACAAATAAATGTTATGTGAAATATAATCTTAGCTAATGGATCGATACTTAATAGATACTTAATGGATTAACTTAATAGATACTAATAGATGACGGTAGATAGATACTTAATTCACAAAGATAGGATGATGTGTTGGCAAATGAAAAACAACTGCAAGATAAAGAATGTAAATCAAGAATTGGATACAAAAAATAGCAAGAACAGAAACAGAGACAAGAAAAGGAAAGTAAGAACATAAGAACATAAGAACATAAGGAAGCTACAAGAGGCCGCGAGACCTACACGAGGTAGTTCCTGTTACTTAACACTACCTACATCCACCTTTCAACCCCATCCATGAATTTATCTAGCCTCCCTTTAAAGCTCTCTAATGACTCCGCACGAACTACTGACGACTGAGTCCATTCCAGTCATTCACCACCCTATTTGTGAACCAGTTTTTCCCTATTTCTTTTCTAAATCTACGCTTTTCCAGCTTGAATCCGTTACTTCTTGTTCTATCCTGGTTAATAGCAGTAAGAACTTTTCCTACCTCTCCTTTATCATATCCCTTTATCCACTTAAAAACTTATATCAGATCGCCCCTTACTCTGCGTTTCTCGAGTG
>JACEEZ010004292.1:75000-80000 GCA_016584305.1 Chionoecetes opilio | reverse complement strand
AGATTCATTCAAAACACATCAAAACTCACCAAAAATAAATAGTTTCGTTCACCAAAGGAGGTTCGGTGTTCATCTGGAAATTGACCCATTAGAGCTGTAATGACCCTTCTCTTTATCTCTAGTTCTTACTTCTGCATCTTCATTATTCTTTACTTCTCTATTATTAACGCCCTTTAATATCTCCTTTCCTTAGCTGTACTTTTTATTTTGCTGTCATTAATTATGTACTGAGTCTGTATAATTGTCAAACTCCCTCGTATTTTTTTAAGTTACGCAAAAATTTGTGTCGCAATTACATAGTTTCTTATGATGATACCGTCACGAGGTATTTTTTCCTATCATTTGTAACATCAATGTCACTTTTATTTAGTATTACCATTCAAGTTATCGTTTTTGTAATTACTTTTTATTATTATTTAGGAGCAGTGTATCAATTTCCTGATCCACGATGCTCGCCTTACCGTAGCAAAGACTCGCCTTAGTGGTAGAGATGCCTGTGTTATTATGATGCGTATTAGTGACTCTCATGTTAGTGCAAATTGAATCCATGTCGCTACTGAAATTAGTGTTTCTTGCCCGTGATATTTTATAGTGTTCGAATACAGCAGAGAGAGAGAGCACGAGAGAGAGAGAGAGGAGAGAGAGAAGAGAGAGAGATGAGAGAGAGGAGAGAGAGAGAGGAGGAGAGAAGGAGAGAGAGAGAGATGAGAGAGAAGAGAGAGAGAGAGAGGATGAAGAGAGAGACGAGAGAGAGAGAGAGAGAGAAAAAAAAAGTGAGTGAGTGAGAAGGAGAGAGAGAGTAGGGGCCTCAGATGAGTTGTGGGGAAAACTTATTACACCGAAAGGTTGGATGAAAATTTGTGAAAAAAGGACAAAGATGGATAGTGTGTGTGTGTGTGTGTGTGTGTGTGTGTGTGTATGTGTGTGTGTGTGTGCTGTGTGTGTGTTTTGTACGTGTGTGTGTGTTGTGTGTGTGAGTGGTTTAACCCCTTCAACGTTACCAACATCAGTCTTTCCTTCTTCGTCTCGTCCTCCTCAACTATCTCACTCTCGACCGATCAAATCTTACTATACTGTATTCAGCTTGACAAGGCCGCCCACTTACGATAGCTTAGTCCCGAGGGACTCCACTTAGTCCCCGGGCGGGCTGATTAGGTAAGATTACTTGATATCGGCCGAGATTTTATGTTGACTACTTACCCAATCAATCAATCATGGGGGGGCATAAGCCGGGGCGCGCGTCGTCGCCCACCCTACTCTCTCCCGACGCCACTCCGGGGGTCACCACGCGCGAGTCCCCCATGCAGGCTCCTTTCCCATAAAAAGCAGCTCTCGACAAGAAACATACAACTTGCCCAGCCACGAGCCTTGTCAGCGACCCCCTGGGCCCTCCTCCAAGCCGGATTGTCTATTGCAGATAACAACCACCCCCCCGATGGGAAGGATCGTGTTTCAGGGTAGCGGTGCCCACATGCCCATATAGCCGAACGTTGGAGCTGACGGACTATGCAGGAATAGGCCTCGATCAGTCCCCGGTGCAATCGATGATTGACACGTAATATCCCAGCGATACCCCATGGATTTGCGAAGACACTATACCAAAGACATCGATTCGTTCTGCAAGTCGATATTTAGTGGTCCAATGTCGCACAACCATTAGAGAAGAAGGGACACAAGCGACTTGAAGATCCGGATGTCTTGCCTTACTGCATAGGTACGACAAACGTCACATACTCTGTTGAGGAGGTCCATAACATCGTGGGCTATGACAATCAGTCGAAGTACTTCTTGGACATGATCCGCCGTCATTATGGACTGCGCTCACGGTATGTAAAAACTTTCCAAGATCTCAAGTCCTCGCAACACCAGGACAGACGTGTACTGCCACTTCATCTAGTAAGTCTACCTAAAACACCTGGATCTTGGGCTGTGAGCCAGAAGCGACTCTGCGCAAGTACACAAAGCCGGAAGGCTTTCTCGTGGAGCCGCATAAGCAGAACGATCACGATGAACACCAAGCCCAGACCTGCCAGCGACCCCAGCAAAGAAAATCTACATCGAATCATCGAACAAAACAAAGAACTCAAGTGCATCACTAATATTAAGTGTTCGACGAGGAATGCATCGCACGCAATCACTATCATATTGACTACTACAAACCATGCCCAAATACCACAGTCACATATACAAGTGTTGAAAAACGTGATGGGAAAACAGATAAGGAAACGCAACTTAAACTTCACGTAAACGCGACAACGGCTCGCATTTTGTACCACGCTCGAGACAGAAATAACATAACACCCCAGCCGCCGCCGGGGAAGTGGAAGTCGCCGGACCACTACCTAAGCCATCCGGAGAGCTGTCCTTTGCCACATAATTAGATAAGACATGAACAATAAATGAATAATAGGACACACAATAGGGGGGGGGGGGCGAGGAGGGGGACAAAAAATATATGAATTACCAAACCACAATGAATACACTATAGGAAAAATAAAGGGAAGCAAGTAGACAAAATAGCCGAAACGAGATTGTCGGAAAATGTACAGAGAAATTAATTGAGACCCTTCATAGCTTTCATAGTGTTTTACCACAACCACTGTTACTCATCACTACTCATACCATTACGACTACCATCACTATTATTGTCAGTCAGTAATCACTTCTAACATGTATCATAACTTGCATTATTATTACTATTGAATTACAACTATTATCACACAATTGTAACAAGTATTATAACTTCCATACAGGATATTTCCATGTACTTAACATCAAAAGAACCAGTGTATTATCACCAATATTGCTATCTGCATCGCTACTACTCCCTTCACAACTACTACTGTCATAACCATTACTGTTTTCATCACTAATACATCTATCAATGATGTATTAGTGGTGATTATATCACCACTATTACTGCAGTAATCATCAAAATGTCTTTCTTTAGCTGCCTGTCTCATCATCAAATAAGTTCACCCTATAAGTATGTTGGTCGAATTTAGGAATGAAACAAACCCTTTTAAGAATACTCGAGAATATTGACAAGAATTGACAGAATATTTTAAAAAATACAAATCTTAAAATTCCCGACTCTGTCAAAAGTTGAGTGAAAAAGTATTGGTAAAGATATCGAGCGTCTGAAGCATCACGCACGGACCCCCTTCCCCATACAGTCACTTCCAGGAACTCTTTCAACAGTGCAAATATAATTATCACTTACAAGAACTACCACCTGTAGGTCTCGCGGTCTCTTGTAGCTTCCTTATTTTCTAATGGTCTTCTTATCACTTTGTAGTAAGGCATTCATCAGGAGACCATTTTAACGTGAACTGCTTCAACTTAGCATTCAGTGGAGCATAAGACATTCGATCGTGTAATCAGATAGACAACAAAACATTCCGAAACGGGAACTTAATCATGGTTTTTTTATGCTCACGGGTCAGGTACTAGGTTTGTCGTAATAATGATAGGAATTAATAGTGATAGCAATTATAATACAAATGTGATAACAATGATAATGATATTAGTAATGGTAGTATTGATGATGATAATAGCAGCATTATCAAATATGTTATTTAGAGGAGGAATTAAATCATATGAATTAGAATATAAAATCTGATACCAATTATTTCAGTAATCAACCGTCTAACTTCGTCAACTCGTTATATTACTAGGCATATTTCTATATTAATTACATTAACGGTTGTGTGTATATATATGTGTGTGCGTGTGTGTGTGTGTGTGTGTGTGTGTGTGTGTGTGTGTGTGTGTGTGTGTGTGTGTGTGTGTGTGTGTGTGTGTGTGTGTGTGTGTGTGGTGTGTTGGTGTTGGGGGGGAGGGATGATCATTGTAACCAAGTAAAAATGTGTCAGATTTGTTCTTTTTATTTTTTTTTTTTGTCTTTCTTCTGGTAAATATCTTGAGAGAGAGAGAGAGAGAGAAAAGGGACGAGAGAGAGAGAGAGCGAGAGAGACAGAGAGATGAGGTCAGAGAGAGCAAGAGAGAGTGGAGAGAGAGAGAGAGGGGGAAGAGAAGAGGAGAGAGATAGGGTGAGAGATGCAATACCGTTATATCAGAAAACACACTGCAAAAATATACAACATGGTCAAACTCAAAAAAAGCTAAAAATCCGTACCAGAAATATGGGTTCCAGCAATGCTTCTCTCATTTCAACCACTTTTGCTCAATTCGATCCCTCACTCCATCCATCATTTCTACCAACATCCCTCCCGTTATCTATCCCATCAATAACTTGCCGGTTCGCATGTCGTCACTCCTTCTCAATCTCTTGCTCCAATCAACTCGTAAGCTGACAATTTTTTTATTTAACCCAAACCGGTACTTTTTTGAATCATTAATACAAGGGCGAAAAGACAAGAGAGGGGGAAAGTGAGAGGAATAAGGAAGAGAGAGAGAGAGAGAGAGAGAGCAAGAGAGGAGGAGAGAAAAGAGAGAGAGAGAGAGAGAGAGAGAGAGAAGGAGAGTGAGATGAGAGAGAGGAGAGAGAGAGAAAGAGAGAGAAGGAGATAGGAGAAGAGATGAGAGAAGAGGAGAGAGCAACGGAGCAGAGAGAGGAGACGAGATGAGAGAGAGAGAGAGACAAATGAAGGGTTTTAAATATGTTCTTTAATCAGATTCATCATTCCCTGTCTTCCTCCCTACCGTTTTTTCCCTCCGTCTTTCCTCGCTCTGCATTCCCTCCCAATTCGCTTTTTTTTTTTTTTATTAATTCAGTCAGAAAGATACGAAGACAGCTCTATCCTCTACTTCCTCGCACCAAAATATTACTTATATAGCCCTCTCTCTCTGTTCTCTCTATCTATCCCTCTCTCTCTCTCTCTCTCTCTTCTCCCTTCTATCTCTCTCTCTCTCTCTCTTCGCTTCTCTGCTCTCTGCTAGCTCTCTAATCTGTATGCTCGATATCTCTCTCTCTCTCTCGATATCTCGCTATATTCTGCTCTCTCTCTCTCTCTCTCTCTCTCATCTCTAATTTCTAT
>JACEEZ010004292.1:67500-72500 GCA_016584305.1 Chionoecetes opilio | reverse complement strand
ATAAACAACAGCGAAACGCGATCCAGTAAAGATGAATTGATTTCACACAATGTAAAAAGTACTGGATGAGAGTAAGTAAGATTTGGAACAGAGAGAGAGAGGGAAAGTGAGCAGAGAGAGAGAGAGAGAGAGAGACCGGACAGAGAATTGGAGGAGGAGAGAAGAGGAGAGAGAGACGGACAGAGAGTAGACAGACATGGAAGACGAGAGAGAAGAAGAGAGAAAAAGAGAGAGAGAATACAACGCCACTCCTTGTCTGTCTCCACTGCCTCCTCCTTACCTAATGGTGGAAGGGAACAGCCTGGAGAGGATATATAGTTACACGAGTAGGGCACGAGCCTCAACGGGGGGATATGCGTAGATTCTAGCCACGCCTTGCTAATGAGCGAACCGATACTGTCTTCAAAAAGAAATATCGCATACAACGCTACACACACACCACTCTCCTCTCTCCTCTCTCTCTCTCGCTCTTCTCTCTCCTACTCTCTATCTCTCTCCGCGTTCACGCATCGCGCTCATCGTACTCGCTCCCGGTCTTCTCCTCTCATTCTCTCTCTCTGCTTCTATTCATCTCGACTACCTATTCCTCTCTACTATCAACACACACACAAAGAAAGCACTTGGAATTATCGAAAGATATGATAGTGTTGATTTAAGCTTTGAAAGACTAATAGGACAATCAGAAGGATAGAGGTGAATAAAAAATTATGATAAGGCTCAGAGTAAGTCATTTTGTTAGGGTGTTCGTGTGGGGTGTGGTGCGCTGTGTGTGAGTGTGTGGTGTGTGGTAGGTGTGTGTGTTGTGTGTGTGTGGTATTGTGTGTGTGTGCGTGCTGTCGTTGGTGTGTGGGTGTGTATGTGTGTGTGGTGTGGGTGTGGTGTGTTTCGTGTGTGTGTGTTTGTGTGTGGTGTTGTGTGTGAGAGGATGAGCGATGAGATGAGAGAGAGAGAGAAGAGCAATTACCTTCAAATTTTACAAAGTTATTGTGCCATTTGAGACAGATCCCAATTTAGATAGATGAAACAGCCTTTTCTTACACGCCAGCCATACCCACTCATTACACATCATCTTTTGCATGTCGGGCAAAGTTATGGTTTATTCTCTATTCAGTACTTCGTATTTTCTATCTTCAGATCATTTAATCATGCATTACCACACCCACACACACACACACACACACACACACACACACACACACACACACCAAACACACACAACACACACACAACACCACACAACACACACACACACACACACACACACACACACCCACAAACACACGTCCTCCCTATCATACATAATAGAACCATACGACTTAGATCCTTCCAGATTTAGAGAGAGGAGGTACTAGGAAGAATGTCGCAGCACACCCCCTACCCTTGATCACTTGCTGGACTCATGATTGCCAGCTATCACCCCTCCTCCTCCTCCTCCAGTAAGGATCATAAAGCTCATAGAGACCAATCTTGAAGTAAGGCGGACCCAATAAACCGTCAAAACACATCCCTTTTGGAGTAGGACAAGTGATTGCTCGCTCGCAACGAACAAATCCACAAAGCTTGAGTGGGCTACAATCCCAGCATGACAAGTGGCATACAATGACTGTGTGTGTGTGTTGGTGTGTGAGAGAGAGAGGAGAGAGGGAGAGATGAGAGAGAGATGAGAGGAGGATGAAAGATGCGGAGAGTGAGAGGAGAGAGAGTAGAATGAGAGACGAGAGAGAGAGATGAGATTTGAGGGATGAGAAGAGAGCGAGAGGAGAGATGAGAGAGAGGGAGGGGGAGAGAGAGAGAGAGAGAGAGAGAGAGAGTAGACAGAAAAATAGACAGACAGACAGACAGTGAGAGAGACGCCAGACAGACAGAGAGACGACAGAAAGAGAGAGACAGACAGAAAGACACACAGAGAGACAGACAGACATACATACATACAGACAGACAGTGAAAGAGACGCCAGACATGGATTCGATGTACAGCAGACAGAAGAAAGACAGACAGACAGACAGACAGGCAGACAGACAGACAGACAGACAGAAGCCCGAGGACAGACAGACACAGAAACAGAAAGAGAGAAAGAAAGGACAGGCTAGGGAGGAACGATAAGTACAGAGAATTAGCCGTCCTCTGATGACTCGGGACTGCACGAAATGTAAAGAGACAGGCATAGTGTGGGTGAAAAAGATGTCAAGGTGGCTGGTATGGATGCGGGGTGTAGGGGTTTACTGGTGATGGGTAAGTGGTTAGGTGGTGGTAAGGTAGTGGTCAATAGTAGTAGAGGAGAACGCAAATGATAAATTGGTGCTATAGTAGAATTATTCGACCATTATTCGTAGGTTGGAATAGTAATGGTAATTAACGAAATGTGTGTTGAGTTAGTTAAGTGTCAAGTGGTAAGGTAGCGGGCAGTACATAGGAAAAAAAGTTGTCACAGGATAAATTGCTGATATCAGTATTAAATCAGACATTACTCGTACTGTGTAATAGTGATTGGTAAGAATAGTATAGTGAGGTTAGTTACTGGTGTAGGGTTAGAGGCAAGGTCGTGGTCAATAATGGTAGAAGAGATGTCCACAGGATATAAATTGGTGTATAGTAAAATTATTGGCATACTCGTACTGTTGACAATTGTCAGGTAAGGAAATGTGGTGGGAGATGGTGGTACTGGGTTATGTAGTGGTTAATGTGGTAGGTTCAAATAGTCGAGAGAAGTCATGGAGAAATGGGATATAGTTAAACATGGCATACTCGACGTGCAATTGGTAATAGGTAATGTGGGGGATAGTAAGTGACAGTAGAATTAACAGGTTGAGGGACGGGGTAGGGAAATGGTAGCGGCTGGGTAGGCGGAGTTGTAGTAGTATTAGCGCGGGGAACAAACAAATCTGCATGAAGGATACTTGAGATAACTAATGTCAGCTGCAGGAGCCGGAGAAGAAAAATACTTGACAGACAGACAGACAGATAGACAACTGCACTGTAAATTTCACCACCAACGAACGCAACAACAACACAACATAAACAATAACAACTATAACAACTATAATAATGATAGTAATAATGATTATGCTATCAGCTAATAATGATCTTTCTCCGTTCATCTTTCTTCTACTCCTCTCTTAATTCTGCTGCGGTTGTTACTACTACTACTACTACTACTACTACTACTACTACTACTACTACTACTACTACTACTACTACTACTACTACTACCACGACGACGACGACGACGACAACGACGACGACGACGACGACGACGACGACGACGACGACGACGACGACGACGACGACGACGACGACGACGACGACGACGACGACGACGACGACGACGACTACTACTTCGACTAATTCATCTACCTTTACTCCTTCCACTACTAGCATTACCATCACCACCACTACTACAATTGTCGTTTAAGAGATTTCGCAAACTTCTTCACACAGAATTCGTTGTCGTTTTGTAATTCCGGCGCCGCTAAAGTAACAACAACTCACAGTATCACATTATACACCTTGGTCGTAACTTTCAACTCCGTATCAAGTTCTCGCGTAGCTTGAGAGTGATAAGCCGTGTTTTATGCCTGTGAAAGCCGAGTGTGCGTCGCTATGCTTTGTTTACTTCCTTCTGATAAGACAGTTACTCATTTACATACTACATGCACGAAGAGAGAGAGAGAGAGAGAGAGAGAGAGAGAGAGAGAGAGAGAGAGAGAGAGAGAGAGAGAGAGAGAGAGAGAGAGAGAGAGAGAGAGAGAGAGAGAGAGAGAGAGAGAGAGAGAGAGAGCATCTCTCGCACCTGTGGAAAAAAAGAGAGACATACATACACACCGTCACTCATTTGGACAGACAGCTAAACAGAACCTCACCACAAATATGGAGAGTGTAACTGATATTTCATTAATCTGTGTTTATGTGTGTATGTGTGTGTGTGTGTGTGTGTGTGTGTGTGTGTGTGTGTGTGTGTGTGTGTGTGTGTGTGTGTGTGTGTGCGTGGTGGTGCCTGCGATAAACCTTTTTCGCTCCCTTTTTGATCCGTTATTTATCATGTCATTCATTTTCTTTTGGCTTTGTTTATCTCCTCGGCCGTGCAAACACCAACTCCGTGCCACACAAAACGACGCCGTCTGCTTGTGTTGCACGGGGGGCGACCGAGCAAATGTGCCAATCGCACGTCATTATCGCACCGTGTTGTTTTTCAGTGTAACATGCAACATTTGTAAACAATTGATTGCGTCATCTCTGGCCGTATCTGTCCCCATCTATACGGCAGCTGTCCTTGTTTGCTTAAAATATTTTTGTTTGTTTGCTATTATGCTTCCACGTTTTTTAATACCCAACACCATCATCATCATCATTCATCATCACTATGTTTACATATATATATTCACATGACATTAGATAGTTGGGTATATACGTAAATGACCTATAAAGGAATAACGGGCTGCTTTAGAGAAGTGACCTACATATACCTGAAGCTATGTAGTATGTGTTCTACAGTATAGAGTATATACAGCACACTATACACAGATTACCTCACTGACTATAACGGCGTGCTCAACGTGCTCATTAAATCTCACGTTCATCTGTATGTTAATATGATTGTAGTGTGTGTAAGTGTTAATGGTGTGTGTGTGTGTGTGTGTGTGTGTGTGTGTGTGTGTGTGTTTGTGTGTTTGTTTGTGTGTGTGTTTGTTTGTGTGTGTGTGTGTGTTATGTGTGTGTTGTGTGTGTGTCTGTGTGTGTGTGTGTGTGGTGTGTCTGTGTGTGTGTGTGTGTGGTGTGTGTGTGTGTGTTGTGTGTGTGTGTGTGTGTTGTGTGTGTGTGTGTTTATATATGTCTTTACGTATGTTTATGTATAGATGAATACTTTTTTTTTTTTTTTTTTTTTTTAACATTTGTGCCTATAGCGCCTGTAGGCAGTGGTGACCCAGGGCTCGGATGGTAGGCCCTGGAGGTCACTTGAGGGCTATGATGGTTGGTCCTCGCCCGTGGTGGCGCAGGCAGGA
>JACEEZ010004292.1:35000-55000 GCA_016584305.1 Chionoecetes opilio | reverse complement strand
CCGCCGTATGACATTACCACTGCATTTTACAGGCGGTCAAAGTACACACTGGCAACAATACACACTACATTAGTAAACAAAACAACACTTTGACACACTAAACAGGGATAGTGTACACCCATCACAAACATCAACACTGCTCTCCACAAATTACAGTAGAGTTATACAAAACGCAGATAAAAAACACACACACACACACACACACACACACACACACACACACACACACACACACACACACACACAACACACACACACACCACACACCACACCACACACACACACACACACACACACACACACACACACACACACACACACACACACACACACACACACACACACACACACACACACACACACACACACACACACACACACACACACACACACACACACACACACACACACACACACACACACACACACACACACACACACACACAACACACACACACACACACACACACACACACACACACACACACAACACACACACACACACACACACACACACACACACACACACACACACACACCACACACACACACACACACACACACACACCACACACACACACACACACACACACACACACACACAACACACACACACACACACACACACCACACACACACACACACACACACACACACACACACACACACAACACACACACACACACAACCCAACTTTTCACACTAGAAATTCTAGGCCATTAGACAAGAGAACACTCAAACACACTTACCCAAAAAAATACCTTACAAAATACTACCAAAATTCACATTCAAACACACTTACCCAACAAGCCTACACAGAAATAAGACAGACAAACATAACACAAAGTTAAAAATAGAGTATTAAAATTGGCACAGATGTGTTAACCACTTGAGACCCAGAGCGAAATTTCAATTGTAATTTGGCTACCATTAGACAATTTTTAGTGAATATTAGCAATATTTTATAGATATGACCTGTTTAGTATCCTTGTTGACTAATTAATTTGGTATATTCAGGTCCTATTTGTAATTTTATGGCTCGACAACATACAATTTTTTATAGCAAAGGAAAGATCTGGGCGTGAAGGGGTTAGGGTGAACACACTGTCTGTACAATAAAATGCTACTTCACATCGACCAAAAAATTATTACTGGAGCCGATATCATAAAAATAGTCACCTCCAGTAGATATATATTGACTCAAAATGTTCTTAGGTATAGTTAACCAATCAAAACTGTTAACCCCTTTACGCCCAGATATTTCCTTTGCTATATAAAATCGCATGTTGTTAGCCATAAAATTACGAAAAGTAACTGAATATACCAAATTAGTTAGTGGACAAGGATACTATAGAGGTCATTTCAAAGACTACTCTATACTGGACTTGCTACTCGTGCCCCGCGCCAACCCGCCCATGACCAGTGGAGGCCAGTTTTGCGATTCCTGCCATTTTTTAACATCACCCCCATTTCCCTTCCTAAGGTTTATCAGTATATATGATATACCGTTATCTTCGTAAATGTTTGTTCTATAATATTATCAAATAAAAAACAGTAAAATACACTAAAGAAATGCCATTATGAGAGAGTGAAGAAATATGCATGACCTCAATATATACTTAAACTCTTCGCCATTTAATATTTTGCGAGAAAACATTTTAGATGCCAGCGATAGAAAGAAGCGGATTTTCATTAGCTTTCCATTGATATATTTCGTTTTCTGATAAATGAATTACCACCATGCCTAAATTAGCGTTAACTAAAACAATAACATCATCAATCGTATCGGCAAGTAAAAAAGTGTTCCATGAATACAGTAGACTATGGCATATCAGTATAAATGATACACTCTTATCTTCGTGAATGTTTGTTCTATAATATTATCAAATAAAAAACTGTAAAATACACTCAAGAAATTCCATTATGAGACTGAAGAAATATGCATGAACTTATATTCACTTAAACTCATCGCAATTTGATATTTTGCGTGAAGACTTTTTACATGCAACATATCAATAGAAGCGGAATTTAATTAGCTTTCCATTGCTATATTTCATTTTCTGATAAATTAATTAGAACCATGCATAAATTAGCGTTAACTAAATAAATAACATCATCCATCGGGTAATTATCCCGATAGATGATGTTAATTTTTTAGTTAACGCTAATTTATGCATGGTTATGATTCATTTATCAGAAAACGAAATATAGCAATGGAAAGCTAATGAAAATCCGCTTTTTTCTATCGCTAGCATCTGAAATGTTTTTTCGCAAAATATTAAATGGCGATGAGTTCAAGTGAATATTAAATTAAGTTCATGCATATTTCTTAACTCTCTCATAATGGCATTTCTTTATTGCATTTTACTGTTTTTTATTTGATAATATTATAGAACAAACATTTACGAAGATAACGGTATATCATATATACTGATAAACCATAGGAAGGGAAAAGGGAGTGATGTTCGAAAATGGCAGGAATCGCAAAACTGGCCTCCACTGGAAATAGCCCAAAATGAGTAGCAAGTCCAGTATAGAGTAGTCTTTGGACATATCTATAAAACATTGCTTATACTCACTAAAAATCGTCTAATGGTGGCCAAAATACAATGAAAATTACGTTTTGGGTCTCAAGAGGTTAAAAGAACATTCCGTTTCAGATATACCAAATGTATCTATAGCAGTGGTTATGGGAAAGGGATTAACTAAGAGAGAAAGGGATTAACTAGGAGAGAAAGGGATTAACTAAGAGGGAAAGGGATTAACTAAGAGAGAAAGGGATTAACTAAGAGAGAAAGGGATTAACTAGGAGAGAAAGGGATTAACTAAGAGGGAAAGGGATTAACTAAGAGAGAAAGGGATTAACTAAGAGAGAAAGGGATTAACTAAGAGAGAAAGGGATTAACTAGGAGAGAAAGGGATTAACTAAGAGGGAAAGGGATTAACTAAGAGAGAAAGGGATTAACTAAGAGAGAAAGGGATTAACTAGGAGAGAAAGGGATTAACTAAGAGAGAAAGGGATTAACTAAGAGAGAAAGGGATTAACTAGGAGAGAAAGGGATTAACTAAGAGGGAAAGGGATTAACTAAGAGGGAAAGGGATTAACTAAGAGAGAAAGGGATTAACTAAGAGAGAAAGGGATTAACTAAGAGAGAAAGGGATTAACTAAGAGAGAAAGGGATTAACTAAGAGAGAAAGGGATTAACTAAGAGAGAAAGGGATTAACTAGGAGAGAAAGGGATTAACTAAGAGGGAAAGGGATTAACTAAGAGGGAAAGGGATTAACTAAGAGAGAAAGGGATTAACTAAGAGGGAAAGGGATTAACTAAGAGGGAAAGGGATTAACTAAGAGGGAAAGGTATTAACTAAGAGAGAAAGGGATTAACTAAGAGAGAAAGGGATTAACTAAGAGAGAAAGGGATTAACTAAGAGAGAAAGGGATTAACTAAGAGAGAAAGGGATTAACTAGGAGAGAAAGGGATTAACTAAGAGGGAAAGGGATTAACTAAGAGAGAAAGGGATTAACTACGAGAGAAAGGGATTAACTAAGAGAGAAAGGGATTAACTAAGAGAGAAAGGGATTAACTAAGAGGGAAAGGGATTAACTAGGAGAGAAAGGGATTAACTAAGAGGGAAAGGGATTAACTAAGAGAGAAAGGGATTAACTAAGAGAGAAAGGGATTAACTAAGAGAGAAAGGGATTAACTAGGAGAGAAAGGGATTAACTAAGAGGGAAAGGGATTAACTAAGAGGGAAAGGGATTAACTAAGAGAGAAAGGGATTAACTAAGAGAGAAAGGGATTAACTAGGAGAGAAAGGGATTAACTAAGAGGGAAAGGGATTAACTAAGAGAGAAAGGGATTAACTAGGAGAGAAAGGGATTAACTAAGAGAGAAAGGGATTAACTAAGAGGGAAAGGGATTAACTAAGAGAGAAAGGGATTAACTAAGAGAGAAAGGGATTAACTAAGAGGGAAAGGGATTAACTAAGAGGGAAAGGGATTAACTAAGAGAGAAAGGGATTAACTAAGAGAGAAAGGGATTAACTAAGAGGGAAAGGGATTAACTAAGAGAGAAAGGGATTAACTAAGAGAGAAAGGGATTAACTAAGAGAGAAAGGATTAACTAGAGAGAAAGGGATTAACTAAGAGGGAAAGGGATTAACTAAGAGGGAAAGGGATTAACTAAGAGAGAAAGGGATTAACTAAGAGAGAAAGGGATTAACTAAGAGGGAAAGGGATTAACTAAGAGAAAGGGATTAACTAAGAGAGAAAGGGATTAACTAGGAGAGAAAGGGATTAACTAAGAGGGAAAGGGATTAACTAAGAGGGAAAGGGATTAACTAAGAGAGAAAGGGATTAACTAAGAGAGAAAGGGATTAACTAAGAGAGAAAGGGATTAACTAAGAGAAAGGGATTAACTAAGAGGGAAAGGGATTAACTAAGAGAGAAAGGGATTAACTAAGAGAAAGGGATTAACTAAGAGAGAAAGGGATTAACTAAGAGAGAAAGGGATTAACTAAGAGGGAAAGGGATTAACTAAGAGAGAAAGGGATTAACTAAGAGAGAAAGGGATTAACTAAGAGAGCAAGGGATTAACTAGGAGAGAAAGGGATTAACTAAGAGAGAAAGGGATTAACTAGGAGAGAAAGGGATTAACTAAGAGGGAAAGGGATTAACTAAGAGGGAAAGGGATTAACTAAGAGGGAAAGGGATTAACTAAGAGAGAAAGGGATTAACTAAGAGAGAAAGGGATTAACTAAGAGAGAAAGGGATTAACTAAGAGAGAAAGGGATTAATTAATATTTCGCGTGGTAGAGAAACGATTACTGCCATAAAGCGAGGCGTGAGTGTCCTGAGGGTGAACTATATCCCTTGTATCGCATGTGAGTCGCCAGGATGTAGGTAGCGATGGTGGGCGATAATCATTGTGGCTGAATTGATAGGTGACTGGCGGGTGGTTAGAAACGATGTTACAGGAAGGCTCTTAGGGGGGGGGGGGGGGAGAGAGAGAGAGAGAGAGAGAGATAAGATACTTTGATCCTATCTAGACACTTTGCAAATACCAACTACAAGGTTATTGACTATACAAAGCGCCACCACGCCAGGACGAACTTGGTGGACTCGAACCGCTGACCTAATGCAGGGACTCTGCACCCATGTCCACGACTCTACCAACCGCGCCACCCTGGTGGGTTCGAGAGAGAGAGAGAGAGAGAGAGAGAGAGAGAGAGAGAGAGAGAGAGAGAGAGAGAGAGAGAGAGAGAGAGAGAGAGAGAGAGAGAGAGAGAGAGAGAGAGAGAGACTGGTGAGCAGATATTTAAGTCCATAGGTACGCACACACACACATACAAACACCAACACAGAGATAAGAAACAAACAACTGTGAGAAGAGGGAGAAGACTAATCTCATGTGTGTCAAGGATTTACGGGTCTTCAAAGTGGCTCAACTTGAGTGGCTGAGCTTGAGTGTCTGAGCTTGAGTGTCTTGAGACCTGCACCTCCTCGACTCACACTCTCAAGGAACAACTCAATCCACTCGCCCAAGACCAAGTGTTTGTTTGACGTTTTCATTTCCATCTCCTTTTATCCTCCTCATCTTTATTACCGGGGAAGAAAGGGTTTTGATCGCTTCACCTTTGATTGCATGTATGAAATGTCTCCCAGTTATTTGATTGGTGACGTTAATATGTAGAAAAAGTGACTATAGTTTATAAGGGATAAGAATATATTGATCATACTTTATATAAAACATTAATTATTATACTTCAATTTTGTGTGTGATTTTGTTTACATTGAATTGTGTTTCTTGTGTGATTTGTATCGTTAACTTTTACTGATGCTTAAATATTTATAAAGCAGTTAACTTTTACTGATGCTTAAATATTTATAAAGCACCACAGCACCGTGGTAGAGAAATTATCTGTGCTAGAATGCAGGGAATAGAAGGGAGGGGGAGGTGCATGTCAAAGGTCAAAGGTCAAATAAGGCCGGGGATAGTAGGGAGGGGGAGGTGCGAGGCAATGTTATGAAAGCTGCCAATCATAATATACAAGACAGGGAAAGGAAGTGGAGTTCTCTCGTTAAGTTAATCTTATAATAAAAAACAAAGTAAGGAGAATGCAATGTAGCATCATGCAGAGAGAGAGAGAGAGAGAGAGAGAGAGAGAGAGAGAGAGAGAGAGAGAGAGAGAGAGAGAGAGAGAGAGAGAGAGAGAGAGAGAGAGTGTACAGTTCAGTACTTGATTTATTTTTCTAATATAAACCTTTTTTTTTCATCCACTCGTATTTATTTTCATGCATTTCTTCCTTCTGTTTTTCTCTTCTTTTTTGTGCTTCCCGTCCTTCTTCCTTCTGTTTTTCTCTTCTTTTTTGTGCTTCCCGTCCTTCTTCCTTCTGTTTTTCTCTTCTTTTTTGTGCTTCCCGTCCTTCTTCCTTCTGTTTTTCTCTTCTTTTTTGTGCTTCCCGTCCTTCTAGCTTCTGTTTTTCTCTTCTTTTTTGTGCTTCCCGTCCTTCTTCCTTCTGTTTTCCTCTTCTTTTTGTGCTTCCCGTCCTTCTTCCTTCTGTTTTTCTCTTCTTTTTTGTGCTTACCCCCTTCTTCCTTCTGTTTTTTCTCTTCTTTTTGTGTTTCCTGTCCTTCTTCCTTCTGTTTTTCTCTTCTTTTTTGTGCTTCCCGTCCTTCTTCCTTCTGTTTTTCTCTTCTTTTTTGTGCTTCCCGTCCTTCTTCCTTCTGTTTTTCTCTTCTTTTGTGCTTCCCGTCCTTCTTCCTTCTGTTTTTCTCTTCTTTTTGTGCTTCCCGTCCTTCTTCCTTCTGTTTTTCTCTTCTTTTTTGTGCTTCCCGTCCTTCTTCCTTCTGTTTTTCTCTTCTTTTTTGTGCTTCCCGTCCTTCTTCCTTCTGTTTTTCTCTTCTTTTTGTGCTTCCCGTCCTTCTTCCTTCTGTTTTTCTCTTCTTTTTTGTGCTTCCCGTCCTTCTTCCTTCTGTTTTTCTCTTCTTTTTTGTGCTTCCCGTCCTTCTTCCTTCTGTTTTTCTCTTCTTTTTGTGCTTCCCGTCCTTCTTCCTTCTGTTTTTCTCTTCTTTTTTGTGCTTCCCCCCTTCTTCCTTCTGTTTTTCTCTTCTTTTTGTGCTTCCCGTCCTTCTTCCTTCTGTTTTTCTCTTCTTTTTGTGCTTCCCGTCCTTCTTCCTTCTGTTTTTCTCTTCTTTTTTGTGCTTCCCGTCCTTCTTCCTTCTGTTTTTCTCTTCTTTTTTGTGCTTCCCGTCCTTCTTCCTTCTGTTTTCCTCTTCTTTTTGTGCTTCCCGTCCTTCTTCCTTCTGTTTTTCTCTTCTTTTTTGTGCTTCCCCCCTTCTTCCTTCTGTTTTTCTCTTCTTTTGTGCTTCCCGTCCTTCTTCCTTCTGTTTTTTCCTTTCTTTTTGTGCTTCCCGTCCTTCTTCCTTCTGTTTTTCTCTTCTTTTTTGTGCTTCCCGTCCTTCTTCCTTCTGTTTTTCTCTTCTTTTTGTGCTTCCCGTCCTTCTTCCTTCTGTTTTTCTCTTCTTTTTGTGCTTCCCGTCCTTCTTCCTTCTGTTTTTCTCTTCTTTTTTGTGCTTCCCGTCCTTCTTCCTTCTGTTTTTCTCTTCTTTTTTGTGCTTCCCGTCCTTCTTCCTTCTGTTTTTCTCTTCTTTTTTGTGCTTCCCGTCCTTCTTCCTTCTGTTTTTCTCTTCTTTTTTGTGCTTCCCGTCCTTCTTCCTTCTGTTTTTCTCTTCTTTTTGTGCTTCCCGTCCTTCTTCCTTCTGTTTTTCTCTTCTTTTTTTGTGCTTCCCGTCCTTCTTCCTTCTGTTTTTCTCTTCTTTTTTGTGCTTCCCGTCCTTCTTCCTTCTGTTTTTCTCCTTCTTTTTTGTGCTTCCCGTCCTTCTTCCTTCTGTTTTTCTCTTCTTTTTTGTGCTTCCCGTCCTTCTTCCTTCTGTTTTTCTCTTCTTTTTGTGCTTCCCGTCCTTCTTCCTTTTGTTTTCCTCTTCTTTTTGTGCTTCCCGTCCTTCTTCCTTCTGTTTTTCTCTTCTTTTTTGTGCTTCCCGTCCTTCTTCCTTTTGTTTTCCTCTCTTTTTTGTGCTTCCCGTCCTTCTTCCTTCTGTTTTTCTCTTCTTTTTTGTGCTTCCCGTCCTTCTTCCTTCTGTTTTTCTCTTCTTTTTTGTGCTTCCCGTCCTTCTTCCTTCTGTTTTTCTCTTCTTTTTTGTGCTTCCCGTCCTTCTTCCTTCTGTTTTTCTCTTCTTTTTGTGCTTCCCCCCCTTCTTCCTTCTGTTTTCCTCTTCTTTTTGTGCTTCCCGTCCTTCTTCCTTCAGTTTTTTTCTTCTTTTTTGTGCTTCCCGTCCTTCTTCCTTCTGTTTTCCTCTTCTTTTTGTGCTTCCCGTCCATCTTCCTTCTGTTTTTCTCTTCTTTTTTGTGCTTCCCGTCCTTCTTCCTTCTGTTTTCCTCTTCTTTTTGTTGCTTCCCTCCTTCTTCCTTCTGTTTTTCTCTTCTTTTTGTTGCTTCCCTCCTTCTTCCTTCTGTTTTTCTCTTCTTTTTGTTGCTTCCCGTCCTTCTTCCTTCTGTTTTCCTCTTCTTTTTGTTGCTTCCCGTCCTTCTTCCTTCTGTTTTCCTCTTCTTTTTGTGCTTCCCGTCCTTCTTCCTTCTGTTTTTCTCTTCTTTTTGTTGCTTCCCGTCCTTCTTCCTTCTGTTTCCTCTTCTTTTTGTGCTTCCCGTCCTTCTTCCTTCTGTTTTTCTCTTCTTTTTGTTGCTCCCCCCCCTTCTTCTTCCTACCTTCCTTCCATAATATCAACATTTTTTTCTAACGAAGAAATTCCTTTCGTCTTTGCCTTTCCCTCCATCCCTTCATCCCTCCTTCTTCCTTCTGTGTTTTCTTTTCTTTATGATGCTTTCCCCCCTTCTTCCTTCCTTCCTTCCTTCCGTAATATCAAAAAAAAATTCTAACGAAGAAATTCCTTTTGTCTTGGCCTTTATTCTTCACTTCATCTCTCCTCTTCTCGCGTTCTCTCCGCCACCCTCTCGCCTGATATCAAGCATGAAATCGTCCCTTACTCCTCCCCGGCACATCGGGTTACCTATTGTATGTCTGCAGTAGCGTGTTATTACCTGCACTCACTTTTTCTCCACGGCTGTAACTACCTTGCCGCTGTAATCAAGCTCTCGACACCAACTGCATATTGTATGGTTGGCAATAACGAAGGGTGAGAGAAGATTTTTAGAATGATATCAGATATGTAAAGGCTGGTTTATAACATTCTCTTTTTCTTTTTATGGGGTGAAAAAAAAGGAAGAAAAGTAGATTTGGCGAAAGATACATTTTTTGATAAAGAGAACATGGCAATGGAAAAGATGGATTCAGAGAAAATAATGGAGAAAAAATATGCTGTAAATCATGACTTTTGAATTATGAGTAGTGTACAAAAATAAGTTTAAAGCGAAGTCAAGTACCATGAAGTGTCAACTGGTCGAGTCTCGGTTAATTTCTTGTTAGTTTCATTCAGATACAATACTATAGCTAAGAAAAAATTGCAAAATATTACATTGATTTTACATATTAAGCAGACTTTTAGGTAGGATAGATAGATGAGTTACATAGAATAGGTGTAGGTGTAGATTTAGATTTAGAGATTTGGAGATAGAATAAATTTAGATAGAATAGATGATTTAGATAGGGTGATTTAAGAAAGGGCACAACAACAATAAGTAAAAGTCATTCCAAACTACGACCACTGATAATGCTCTTCACCTTCACCTTGAGGTCATGACAAGGCAATAAAAACCGTAGGAGGCGACCACGTCTCATCAGGAGTAACGCAGGGTTGGTTGGTGGAGGGGAGAGGAGGCAGACAAAGGGAAAACAAATAATACCATTAGAAAACTTCCGTTAGAAGACTCATATCTTGTAATGAAGAGACAGAGAAGCTATGAGATACGACCTTGCTCTTGAGAGGAAATGAGGAAGAGGAGGAGGAAGAGGAGGAGGAGGAAGGGCAATTTGGAGGCGAAAGAAGAATAAGAAGAGAATGAAGAGATAGATACGGTATTAGGGAGGGAGGAAAGGAGGGACTAGCAAGGACGCGACATCGCCATAAACGGCTGAATAACGCGAAAAGTTTGGTGGTGGAAGTTGTACATGCGAGTGTGAATCGGTGAGGATTTATAGATATATTTCTCGGGAGGTTTTCTGCGGATAGTTTAGAGCAGTTGTGAAAGAGACTCGTGAGGGTTTTCGTGGTATTTGTATGGTTGTTGTTGTGTGGTAGGAGGCAGGGTACTATATGACCCTGGTAGGAGGAGGGGGGAAAGGAGGAAGAAAGGAGAGAGGGACGTTTGGAAAGATGGAAAAAGGGGAAGGGGAAAGAACGACGGATATTGTAGGATAAAGCAAGATTAATAGACATACGATCTTTATCATATCTTTATCATACTATCTTTAAAAGTCTATAGATCTTGGGATAAAGTATACAGGAGACGAGCTTATGAGTGACAATAATACCTGAATGTTATAAATTGTTTGATTAATGAAGAAAAGAAAAGGTAGCATGTGTGTCTGTGAACTTGAGATACTTAAATAAGGGATATGATAAACGATCAGGAGAAAAAATACATATTTGTATACGTAGCTGATTCACATAGTTAGTAAATAATTGCATGTACTTAGAGGATAGAATATATAAACTGTGATAGAAAACCATACATAAACATGATAGAATATATAAACATGATAGAAAACAGTAGATAAACATGATAGAATATATAAACTTGATAGAAAACAGTAGATAAACATGATAGAATATATAAACTACGATAAAAAACCATATGTAAACATGATAGAATATATAAACATGATAAAAACCTGTTTGTACTTGTTCGGGCGCCTACCTTAGTTAAGCATATCTTACGAATATATTACTATCATGATGGAAAGGTTAGTAGATCATCTTAAAGGGTACAGACACAGGTGAAGCAAATAATGATACATAACTTTAATTAAACATGAGACACAGACTTTTAAAGGTTGAATGCCATGATGATTGTGATTGCGATGATGATTGTATAATTTTTTGATTTCGTAAATAGATAAAAACAATCATAGTAGGTAATCAGAGAAAAGCATGTAGCATTCTATGTATGAGACAACGCTGTGAGATGAAGGGCACGGCTGCACCTAATGAAGTGAAGGTACAAATTGCTGACGTGTAATGTACAAAAGGAAAACAAAAAGCCGAAAAATTGGGGTTAAGAGAAAATATTTGTCTAGAAATATTTCAGATGCAGCATAAGTAAGGTTGGTAACTCACATATACAGAGAGACAGACAGACAGACAGACAGACAGACAGACACAGTAAGAGAGGAAGAGAGAGAAAGAAAGAGAGAGACAGAGAGAGAAAAAAGAGAGTGGATAAATACCAATGAATGCAGACAGGCACTTAATGTATCAACGAACAACCTCTACTTTATTTTCATACATTTGGTTAGTTTTACAATACTGCTATTTACTTATCCAATTATTTCCTTAACGCATTGACAGTACGAACAAATACAAACTCATGAAATCCTTGAGCTTAAAATCCAATACACAATGAGACTCGATAACTTCAAATAAAATAAACAGAGAACAGTAGCACAGACGATACGAGAGCGTTAAGTATTATAAAACTACCAATAAAATCCAATAGAGAGAAAGTCTGACAATGAAGATAAGAAAAAAGAGCACATTGGAAAAGCCAGAAGCACTCGGGTGACACAAATGCCTTAATGGAGGAAGAGGATGGGATGGAGGTGTGAAAAATGTCATTCCATTCTATTGAAATATGGAGTGTTAGACATTGCTAAGGTTACGTGAGTAGGAAAGTATTCGTTCAAGAGGAAATTAAGAGTTATTGACACCTGAATCAATGAGAGAGTGAGTGAGTGAGCGAGTGAGTTGAGTGAGTGAGTGAGTGAGTGAGAATCACTGAAAGAAAAAAGGTACAAAACTTATTTGACGAAGGCGATCGTCATATTTTTGTTTTTTTCCCTTCTCCAGTCCCTCTAATTCACGAATCACGAGCTGGACAAAGGTGGATAAGACACCAAAATGCTGCTCTAATCCTGAAGACTTAAATAAAGACTTAAAGTGTCATGCTAAGGATGGAAAGCCATGAACTAAGCTCAGAACTGTGATAGCCGATCGAACGAACAATTACAATTCACGCAGCGGACTCGCCAAATTTCAAAGCAGGCAAATAAAATTGAGTAAAAAATTAATGGAAACTAATAACAAAAATGATAGTGTAAACAAAGTGTAATGAAGCAGACTTATGATACAAAGACAGAGCGAGATATTACAAGTGATACTGATAGAAAGAAAGAGAAAAATAAAAGTGCTAATAAGAATGCACTGAAATGTACGGCGAAATGAGTCATCACGCCATTATAACAAGAATTTAAAAATGTTGGAAGCTATTAAAGTAAAATGGATGGAAAACTATGGCAAGAAAGAGAGGAAGGGAGGGAGCATCACCCTTATAATGGGAAGGGTAATGAGGTAACTCTTGAGCATGGAGGGTGGAAGGGAGGGGTGAGGTGGGAGGGTGTTGTGCTAAGGTAAGTGGGTAGGGCGTTGTAAGGGTGTTGAAACTGGTGGTGGTGGTGTTGAAACTGGTGGTGGTGGTGTTGAAACTGGTGGTGGCGGTGTTGAAACTGGTGGTGGTGGTGTTGAAACTGGTGGTGGTGGTGTTGAAACTGGCTGGTGGTGGTGTTGAAACTGGTGGTGGTGGTGTTGAAACTGGTGGTTGGTGGTGTTGAGACTGCTGATGGTGGTGTTGAAACTGGTGGTGGTGGCGTTGACACTGGTGGTGGTGGTGTTGAAACTGGTGGTGGTGGTGTTGAAACTGGTGGTGGTGGTGTTGAAACTGGTGGTGGTGGTGTTGAAACTGGTGGTGGTGGTGTTGAAACTGGTGGTTGGTAGTGTTGAAACTGGTGGTGGTGGTGTTGAAACTGCTGGTTGTTGGTGTTGAGACTGCTGGTGGTGGTGTTGAACTGTGGTGGTGGTGTTGAACTGGTGGTGGTGGTGTTGAAACTGGTGTGGTGGTGTTTGAAACTGCTGGTGGTGGTGTTGAAACTGCTGGTGGTGGTGTTGAAACTAGTGGTGGTGGTGTTGAAACTGGTGGTTGGTGGTGTGAAACTGGTGGTGGTGTGTGTTGAAACTGGTGGTGGTGGTGTTGAAACTGGTGGTGCTGTTGTTGAAACTGGTGGTTGGTGGTGTTGAAACTGGTGGTTGGTGGTGTTGAAATTGGTGGCGGTGGTGTTGAAACTGCTGGTGGTGGTGTTGAGACTGCTGGTGGTGGCGCTGAGACTGCTGGTGGTGGTGTTGAGACTGCTGGTGGTGTGTTGAGACTGCTGGTGGTGGTGTTGAGACTGCTGGTGTGGTGTTGAGACTGCTGGTGGTGGTGTTGAGACTGCTGGTGGTGGTGTTGAAACTGGTGGTGGTGGTGTTGAAACTGGTGGTTGGTGGTGTTGAAACTGGCGGTGGTGGTGTTGAAACTGGTGGTGGTGGTGTTGAAACTGGTGGTTGGTGGTGTTGAAACTGGTGGTGGTGGTGTTGAAACTGGTGGTGGTGGTGTTGAAACTGGTGGTTGGTGGTGTTGAAACTGGTGGTTGGTGGTGTTGAAACTGATGGTGGTGGTGTTGAGACTGGCGGTGGTGGTGTTGAGACTGGCGGTGGTGGTGTTGAAACTGGTGGTGGTGGTGTTGAAACTGGTGGTGGCGGTGTTGAAACTGGTGGTGGTGGTGTTGAAACTGGTGGTGGTGGTGTTGAAACTGGTGGTGGTGGTGTTGAAACTGGTGGTGGTGGTGTTGAAACTGGTGGTGGTGGTGTTGAAACTGGTGGTGTTGGTGGTGTTGAGGATCACAAATGAGGTAATAGTAAGGAGGGAGTTGATGGTGCGGCATAAATAGCGATGCAGAATGATGGAGTAATGATGCGATGTGAAGAAATGATGATGGTTGTCGGAGTAATGAAGTGGAGGATATGATGTTAATTAATGGGATTATAAAAGTGATGTATGGTGGAAGGAAGATCCATGTAATGTGGCTGTGTGTGTGTTATGTGTGTGTATTTGTGAAGACGTCTTGATGGGGTGGAGGGTGATGGTGATGGAGTAGTGATTAGTATTATGTGGTAATAATTGTGGTAGTGATTAGTATTATGTGGTAATAATGGTGGTGATGGTGGTGGTGGTGATGGTGGTGGTGGTGTGGGATGTATGAGGGTAATGTGTTGATTAATCATTTTATTAGTTAATCTAGGGCAGTGTTTCTTAACCTGGGGTGCTAGCACCCCCAGGGGTGCTGAAAGGAAATTTAGGGGGAGTGCTGGGAAATGCTGCATACGTGGCGATACAATATTAGAGTTCCTCGCAATGGATACAAAAATATCGAAGGGATACTTTTTGACGAGTACTATTTTTATTTGATAAACTTTAACCTTATTATACTGATGTTCATTGAGAGTGTACTTTCACTCGAGTGCTGATGTCGGACGTGAGGCGGTGAGACCGCGCCGCTGCAGGCAGTAGTTGCGTAGTAGCAGTACAGCTCAAGCCCCCGCATCGTTGTGTTTCGCCTTAACTTCTAGTTCTAGTAATACTGGTAAGACCATTGGAAGGTGTACTCTTCCTCATTTGCTCTAACTCACTCACGAAGGTGGTGAAGGTGGAATAATACCATGTGTTCGTCTGTGTTTGTGTGTTTGTTTCTCTGTTAACATCACTCATAAAGTAGTTGCTCCGACTTTATGAAGTTTTTTTGGGTGGGAACGTTACCTATGGTCAAAACACCAATCAGTTAAATTTTGAAGGTCAAATGTCTAATTTAGATTGGTGCATTTTTGCTAACATCTTCTTTGTCCATAGGGTTGTGTGATTCTGTAATGCCAAAGATACGCAAATGGAGTGACGGATTTTTTTTTTCCTTTTTTTGTTATATCTTGGCCTATAGCGCCTGTAGGCAGTGACCTCCAGGGGTTGGATGGTAGGCCCTGGAGGTCACTGCCTACAGGCGCTATAGGCCAAGATGTAACAAAAAAAGGGAAAAAAATATTCGTCACTCCATTTGCGTGTTTTTGGCATTACAGTACAGAATCACACAAGCCTATGGACAAAGAAGATGTTAGCAAAAATGCACCAAACTAAATAAGACATTTGACCTTCAAAATTTAATTGATTGGTGTTTTGACCATAAGTAACATCCCCCCCAAAAAATTAAAAACTTCATGAAATTGGAGCAACTACTTTATGAGTGATGTTAACAAAGAAACAAACAAACAAACACAGACGAACACATTGTATTATTCCACCTTCACCACCTTCGTGAGTGAAGGGTGGGATGGTAGGCCCTGGAGGTTCAATTGAGGGCTGTGATGGTTGGCCCTCGCCCGTGGTGGCGCAGGCAGGATTTTTGGTTAAGGATTTAGGATAAGTCACGTATGGCTTCACTGCACTCACGAATGACCGTGGAGGACCAGACCGGGCACAATGTATGACCGGCCATTTAATTATTTGCAACTCAAATTTGAAACCTGCTAGACTCCAAGAACACCAGGTGAAGCATCCAGCTGCAGAACAAGAACAGACTATCGAGACAGAAAGGCACACTACCCCGACTTGGATTCAAGCCAGTACATAAATCCATTCTGCAAGCTTCCTATGAGAAGGCATACCAGTGCATCAGGGAGAAGGCTTCGTATTCGGCTCCGGAAAACCTGGTTAAGCTATGCACCATTCGGATGGTAGAACTGGTTCTTGAAACAGAGGCAGCCAAGAAGATGAAACAAGTGCCTCTGTTCAACGATATCATCGCAGAGAAAGTTGCAGATATGAGTAACTGTTGCGACATATTGGACCAGATTGTTCAGGAGATTATGGACAGTCCCATCCACATCAGTCTCTAGTTGGATGAATCAATTGATGTTTCCAGCATGAGTCAACTGATTTTGTATACCCGGTACATCAAGGATGGTGAAATTAAAGATGAATTCCTCTTCTGCGAGGCATTGCAAACGACGACAAAGGCAGCGGATGTATTTCGACTCTTGGACGAGTTGGAGAAGCATGAGATCAAGTGGGAGAAGGTAGGGTCGGTCTGCACAGATGGTGCCCCAGCCATGATAGGGAATAGGTCTGACTTTACTGATTTGGTAAAGGGAGGGTACCAGTTATCATCATGAAGCACTGTGCTCTCAATTGCCATGCTTTGGCTGCAAAGACGTTGCCGCCTCCCCTCAAAGAAGTTCTATCTGTCTGTGTTCAAGTTGTGAATTTCATCCGGGGTCGTCCTTTTAACCACAGAGTGTTCAAGATACTTTGTGGGGAGATTGGAAGTTAACATCAAGTCCTTCTCTTCCACATAGAAGTGCGGTGGATCTCACGTAGGAAAACCCTGACCCGTATTGCAGAGCTCAAGAATGAGATTGCAATATTCCTCCGAGAGTATCAGAATAAGCTCGCTGAAAATTTTAAGGACGAAATGTTCATCCTCTCTCCTATCTGACAGACATTTTCAGCCATTTGAATGAACTCAACTTGTCCATGCAAGGCATGTTTGCTAACAATCTTGTTTGTGCAAAGAAGGTATAAACCTTCAAGAAGAAGCTCTCACTCTGGAATTGTCGAATCCAAGGAGGGAATGTGTGAAGCTTGCCTATCCTAGACGATAAACTGGGGAATCAGTCCCATGCTTGTAGAAAATATTGCTCCTCACCTCTCGCACCTTGAGACCACAATGGCAAAGAACTTTCCCAAGGATCATACATTTCCAGAATGGATTCCGCAGCCCTTCCTGGCAGACATGAGTGATGCTGACAACCTGAAGGAGGAGCTTATTGATCTGCATGTGAACCAGGGTTGTCAGACAAAATTCCGTACATTACCATTGTCTGGCTTCTGGTGTGATTACTTGGTAGCGTACCCTGGACTGGCGAGGGCAGCGCTGGAGATGATCATTCCATTTCCAACTACCTATCTCTGTGAAAAGGCATTCGATCTCCATCTTGTTCCAGATCAAAACAATTGCCCGGAACCGCCTTCAAGGTGGGCTGCTCCACGACATGAGGGTGGCTCTGACCAACACGTAGCCTCAATTTCAGAAACTAGTCGCACATAGGCAACAACAAAAATCACATTGATGAGTTTATGTTCAATTTCCCTGTTGTTTATGCTTGAGTGAGTTTGTCCGTGCTCTTTACTCTATTGTTTGTACCTATAGTATTGGCATCCTTGGTGTTTTATTTTGGGGGAATCAACAAAATATATAATCAAGCAACTGTAGACTTTGTAACCAGATGTTAGCCAGAGTTAAGGGGTGCTGGACTTCTTAGACCTGACTACAGGGGGTGCTGAGGTCGGAAAAGGTTAAGAAACGCTGATCTAGGGTATGTGTCTCGCTCACAAACTTATTCTTCATCTTCTATACCATTATCTTACCTGTGTGATATCGAAATCAAGATGATATGAAAAAAACTTTAAACTTCTCCCCCTTGTTATTCATGAATCAGAAATATTTCCAATGCCTTTTATTACATCAAGAAAAAAAATTGCTATTCTAGTTTTTATGAAGAGTCGATGGTTCATAGAAGATATTAATCCAAAAACTAATATGTATTAACATTTATCAGTTCCATGAAAGCGAGTCTCACTGACACTTTTTTCATCGTTGTGTTATGGCGGATTTTGTAACTGTCTTTGTCTTCTTTCTGTATCCTGTCTTTGGTTCACTTTGGATTCTGTAGCCTAGCCTGTCTTTGGTTCACTTTGTCTTCTTTCTGTGCCCTGTCTTTGGTTCACTTTAGACAGCTGCTTCTTTCCCCTAGCACGTCTTTTCCTCTTCGTGTGTGTTGTTGTTTGTGTTTGCTTTGTGCTGAGACAAAGGGCACGTTTTCTTTGCAGCAGCTCCCGTCGTGGCCTTTCCTTCCGTCTGCACATCGGCCTTACTAATTTTGCTGCCACTATTGTTTTTGTTACTAGTACTGCTTCTACTACTACTACTGCTATTACTATCTATATTGCTGTTACTGTTGTTACCGTTACTTCTAATATTACTTTTACTAATATTTCTACCAAGGTCATATCTTACGCGGATACTCCACATTTGCTCTTTGAAAATTGGTAAAAACCTTATTTTCTTCTCTAACGCACGCTTCTTTAACGCTGTTGTGTCGCGCCTCCCTGGCCTTGCACTCAGAAAATACACATCTACACCACGTATAACACTCTATTTGTGTATTATGCTCTATTTCGGGAAAGAGTATATTGTATATTTGTTTTTTTTCGGATTTAGCGTGAAAGTGAGACACAAAGCTTCCTTTTTTTGTTTGCTTAATTGCATTGGGGAGCAAGATAAATGTTTCGTTTATTTATACCTGTGTGTATACATTATAATATATTCAAATCTACGTATTCAAATTTATATATATTTGAGAGAGAGAGAGAGAGAGAGAGAGAGAGAGAGAGAGAGAGAGAGAGAGGAGAGAGAGAGAGGAAGAGAGAGAGAGAGAGAGAGAGAGAGAGAGAGAGAGAGAGAGAGAGAGAGAGAGAGAATAATATATATCAGTGAGCGACAATCAGGGTTTCCAATATGTATGCAAAATAAGAAAGACGAGGATAATTATGTGTTGGTGGGCCCTGAATTGACTAAGCTACCGAGAGAGAGAGAGAGAGAGAGAGAGAGAGAGAGAGAGAGAGAGAGAGAGAGAGAGAGAGAGAAGATAATGACGGAGAGAAGACAGGGTTCAATAGATGCAAATGAAGACGAGAATGATGTGAGAGCCTGAGATGAAGAGTACGAGAGAGAGAGAGAGAGAGAGAGAGAGAGTGAGAGAAGAAAATCTTATTTATCTAAATTTGCATTTGTTTTGCAATTTTGTTTTCTTTTCTGCAGCTTTCTCGTGTGTTAAAGAAGAACAGAAGGTTTTTATCATTATTCAAAGAGCAAATGTGGAATACCCTCGTAAGATATGATCGTGGTAGAAATATTAGTAAAAGAAGTATTAGTAGTAGCAGCAACAACAGAAGCAGCAATATAAGTAGTAGCAGTAGTAGTAGTAGTAATAGAAGCAGTAATAGTAACATGAGCAATAGTAGCAGCAGAATTACTAAGGGTAGTAGCAATGGCAGTAATGGTTTTCGATGATATATAGGCCTGCGAGTAATATTATCCTTGATAATTTGTATTTTACTCAAAAATGTAAAGCTTTTTTAAGATACGATTCGTCCACCTGATAAAACCTATACCAATACACCTGATAAAAGTCCCATGAATCACTAGTTAATGGCTGATGGTTTATTTGTAAGCAGAAAACATGTCACACTTGTGTTGTGAACTTGTGATGGAGGTTAAAGGGGAAAGGGACAGGCCCTCGTCCTAAGGGGCTTGTTGCTGGAGGCCGACAAGCTGCGTCAGGCGATGAGGGGACGCAGGGACCCACGCCACCCTGCTGGGGAAGGTGCGAGGGCGCTGGTCTACACCTCGTGGCTGGCCTCCCCAAGGGAACCCTGGCGGAGTGTGGTCTTCCCTTCGGCGACAACTAGCGGGAGGTGCTGCCCCTCGTGGGGGACACGCAACGCACTGCTCTTGCCCGCACCCGGCGGAACAGTGCAGGCTGGGAGCTCAAAGAGGGTTGACACAGACCCCGTGGGAGATCAAAGTCCCGACGAAGAGGAGGCACCCCGCCTGGCGCGGCGAAGCTTCCTGGCGCCTCGACGGTTCGTGGAGCGGCTGGCGGGGCTTCGGGAGTGTTTGCTCCACTACCTGCGCGGCCACTACTCCGTCCAGGTCCTGCAGGATCCAGCACGCCGCAGGGTGCACGTCAAGGGCGGCAAGACCAGCGTGCTGTGTTATTCCGCCGTTAAGGCCGTGTTTGACTGCCTCCATGACATGATAAGTGATAACTTATCGTGACATGACTCCACCTCCATGATAAGTGACTGCCTCCACAGCTTATTGTCATTATGCATTTCAAATATAA
>JACEEZ010004292.1:27500-32500 GCA_016584305.1 Chionoecetes opilio | reverse complement strand
TTCACGAACACCCCTTTCCCCCTTCCCTTTTTTCCCCCCTTTCTTTCCCTTCTTTCCTTTTCCCCTTCCTTCCCCTTTTTTTCCTTTTTGCCTTTTCCATTTTCCATTTTCCCTTCCCTTTTTTTTCCCATAATTTGCTCGTTAAAAAGATTTCCCCCTTTTATCCCTCCTTAACCTTCCTTCTTTCTCCCCTTTTTCCCCCCCTTTTTTTTTTCCCTTTCCCCTTAACCAACTTTTCCTTCCCAAAAAACTTTCCTTAAAACTTCCCCAAGGAAAAAACCCCTTGGGGAAAGATTAAACTCCCCCCCAACTACCTTTACTCCATTTTTTTTTCCTTTTCCACAAAAGGGGAAGGGGAAAGGGGTGAAAGGAGAAGGAAGAAAGGGAGGAAACAGAGGGAAAAGGAAGGGAGGAAAAGGGGAAGGGAAAGGGCCCCCAAAAACAAAACCCCGGAAAAGGGAAGTGGAGAGAAAAAAGAAAAAAAATAAAGGGGAAAAGGGAAAATTTTGTCTTGTTTCCCCAAAAAAGTTGGGGAAGTGGGAAGGGTTTGAAAAAGAGAAAAATCCGGGGAAGATTGGATTTGCGGGGAGAATAAAAGGGAAAAAATTTTTAGGGGGGATTAAAAGGAGTTGGAAGGGAAAGAGTTTTTAGCAGGAGGGGGAGAAAAAAAGTAATTTTTTTTTTAAGGAGAAAAGAGGGAAAGAAAAGAAAAAGGTAAAAAAAAAAAAAAAAAAAGGAAATGAAAAGGTTTTTTTTGTTTTTTTCCCCCCTCTTTTTTCCCTTCCTTTTTTCCCCTTTCTTCTTTTTTCCTTCTTTCTTCTCTTTTCCTTCCCCCCCTTTTCCCCCGGGCTTGGTTGTTGTTTTTTGTCTCGTTTCTTCTCTTCCCCTTCCCTTTCCCCTTTTTCTCTCTCTCTCTCTCCTTCTCTCTCTTTTCCCCTCTCTTTTCTCCTCTCTCTCTCTCTCTCTGGTGTATGTGTTTTTTTTGGGGAAATAATGATAATGTGAATAAAAGGGGGTTGAGTGGCAGGTAAGCCTGAAAAAAGGGGAATGGGGAAAAAATTTGATAGACGAGGTTTTTTTTTTTTTTTTGGGAGAAAGAGAGGGGAGAGAGACAGAGAGAGGAGGGAGAGAGAGGAGGAGAGAGAAAGGGAGACGACAAAGGGAGATAGAGAAGAAAAAGGAGGAGAGAGAGAAGAGGAAAAGGGGAGAGAGAAAAGTTTGAGAGAGGAGAAGAGGGAGAGAAAAAGAGAAATGCAAATTTTAAAAAAACCCGAATAAAAGGGTTTAATCCCCTTTTTATATTCTATTGATGATGGAAAAAGAAAAAGGACACTTTTTTGGGAAGTATTTGGATCTTTCCCTTTTCTTTAAATTAGCATTACAATTTATTTCATCATTATTTTAAAATATTTTTTTTACTATACTACTATTTTTATTACTATCAGTTTTTTTCCTTTTGCCAGTAGAAAAATTAATATAAAATGAGCCCAATGAAGACAAAAAAAAAGGGATAATAATAAAAATAATAAAAAGGGAAAAATTATATAAAAAGATGAAAGAAAAAAATTTTCCCTTTCCCTTCCTTGTTTTTCGAGGCCCTAAAAGGTTCTAGGGGAGAAGCTTCCTGGGGGGGTTGTCTTACCCTTTTGACAAAACCCCCGTTATGATGAGCAAAAAAACCCCCAAAGACTTTTTTTTCCTTCCTCGTATTACAGGGAAAACCCGACAGTAATGTAATGTCTGTTTCTTTACAAGAAATATATAATAGGTACACCCGAAAATTTTTAACTGCTTCGTAATATTTCATCAAAAACTTTTTTTTAACTGAATCTTTTTTGTTTTTTTTTATACTGTACTATTTCCTTTTTTTTACCCCTAAAAACTACTATCCCTCTAAAAATACTACATACTTACTACTACTATTTAAAAAATTAACTACTACTACTAACAAACTACTTACTATACTACTACTACTACTACACAATACTACTCCATTTTAAAATTTACACTAAATTTACTCCTCCCTACTACTTATACCAATACTAATGAAACATTTCCCTACTATTTTAAAAAAAACCCAGATCCCCACAAATAATACATTGGTGGTCCCAAAAGAGTCTACAGGGGACACCCTCTTTTTTTCCCTTTTCGGGCTCACTTAAAGTCTGGGTGGACCTTGTCCCACACCGGGATACCCTTGGGTTCATACTTCCCCCGCACCAAGAGCCCCCCCCCCCAAGAGAAGAGAGAGGGGAGAGAGGGGAAAGGAAAAGAGGCCCCGAGGAGAGAGAGAGAGAGAAAAGAGACCGGGGAGAAAAGATGACGAAAAGGGGAAGGGGAAGAAGAGAGGGGAAAATGAGAGGAGAGGGGGAGAGAAGATGGGAGAGATGAGAGGGGAGATGGAGGATGAGAGGGGAGGAGGGGGGAAGGGGAGAAGAGAGAGAGAGAGAAAAAAAAGGGAAATTTTGATTAGGGAAAACAAAAATACTTTTTAAAGCCCTATTTTATTTTCATGGTCAAAAATGCAGAAGGGGGCCACGCCCCCTTGCACCCTGTTTGGGCTGAACAAAACGTATACGAGGTTTTTGGGATTGGCTAACCAAACCAAGAGTAGGAAGAAAATAATTTGGGAAAGAGATAGGGGGCACAGAGCCCGGTTGGATTTAAGAAATAAAGTTCCACTTCTCCTCGGCCCGTGCCATAAAAGGACATGTTTGGGAAAATCATCTTTAATATCGCGGCCTAAACCCCGTTAAAAAGGGGGCACTGTTATCGGCAAGAAAGCGTCTGCCCCCCTATAAGAGCCGCCCCCAAAAATGAAGAGAGTGGGCTCATACAAAATGCCATCAAAGGCAATTTTTTTTTTGTGAAAAAAATTTTAAAATCGGAACACCCCCCCCGGCCCCCCAAGGAAACGCCCCCCATCCCCCACAACCAGGAGCGGCGCGTGGGGAGTGGGCCAGACGGGCTCCGCCCCAAAGGGAGAAAAAACAGGCGCTAAAAAGAAAGCCATTATCCCTACGGGAGAGGCAATGCCAAGCGAAAACCCCAAAGCGAAAGGATTCAAAAAGCAAACAAAAAAGATTTAAAAACCTTTACGAGAAGTTTGTTCATTTTCTGCGTGTTTGAAGAAAAAGATGATGAAGGATATTGGAAATACAGTGGAAAATTTAAACAATAATTCGGTGGGAAAAAAAGTGGTTTGCGCAGACAGACATTCTAAAAAAAAGGCTTCTGAAGTTATGATTTGGGCAAAACCAAACTCCCGGGGAAAAAGGGCCAGCGGGGGGGGTTTGGGTGGGGGCCCCAGCGTGGGGCCCCCACTAACGAGAGACAAAGCGCAGTCTCTGAAAACAAAGCTGGCCCTTCGAAGATGCAATTAGTGCCCCCGGAAAAGGCCCCCTGATCAGAAGGTTTTCATGACAAAAAAAAATAATAAGAAGGGCCCACGAGGGAGTCTTACAAGCCCCACGAGTTTAAAAGGGAAAATTTTTAAAAATGAAAGGGGCGTTGCCCGTACAGTTTAAGTTTCTACTGAATCCTTTTGGGAATTGGCCGTTCAAAAAGGGGCGTTTCAACAATGGCTTCTAGTAAGATAGTTTAAAAACCCAAAGGGCAGCTCCCGGGGGCCGGACCCGCGCGTGGGGCGTGGGGCCCCCCGCGTGGCCGCCACCCAACGAGAAAACAATGACCTTCGTTAAAAACAAAGCCGGTATTTGTAAGGGCGAGCGGGGCTTTAAATGGATCAAGAGCAGAAAAACTTTTAGGGCGAAAAGGAAGAAATAAAATCAAAAAGAAAGTCTGTTTCATGCCCCCGTGTTAAAGAAAATCCTCAAGGGCGAAGAACGTTGGGAAAACAGTGGAGATTTTTTCTGATACCGGGAAGCGGGGAAATTCAAACCGGGCCCCTGCAACAATGGCTTCTGGAAAAAATTTGCCCCCACCCTCAGCTCCCAAGGCTGGACCAGCGCGTGTGGCGTGGGCCCGACCCCCGGGCGCCACCAACGAGAGACAACGTTTCAGGGCTTCGGGGAAAAAACCCCGATTTTCCGGAAAAGCTGGGGGCGGGGCGCCACCAGACCCCAGAGCAGAAAAGGGTTCGAGACGAAAGGAAACTTTAAAAAACCCACGAGAAGTCTGTACCCGACACACGGGTTAAAGAGAAAAATTCGAGATGAAAGGGACGTTGGGATCCCCAAAAATGAGGTGTTTACTTATTTCCGTAATATGGCCCCTGCAAACAAGGGCGTTCCAAAAAGATGGGTTCAAACTGTGTTTTTTAAAACAACCCCAGCTCCCCCCGAGGAAAAGGGGGTGTTTGGGTGGGCCCGAAGCTTTTGGGCCCCCACCAGCGAGAGGGCAACGCGCAGTCTCGAAAAAAGATTTGGTGCCCTTTAAATTTTTGGGAAAAGTTTCCCCGCGGAAGGGCCCAAAAAGATAAGCTTTTCAAGACCAAAAGGAAGATGAAAAGCAACGAAAAGTCTATTCAAGTCTGCGTGTTTCAAGAAAAGATAAAGATGAAGGATATTGGGATACAGTGTGAAATTATCACTAATACCGTGGAATTGGCCGTACAAACAGACGTTCCAATAACGGCTTCTCAAGCGAAGATTGAGACAACGTCAGCTCCCGAGGCTGGACCAGCGCGTGTGGCGTGGGCCCGACGCGTGGCCGCCACTAACGAGAGGCGTCGTACCTTCGTTAAAAACGCAGCCGGTATTCGTAAGCTGCGAGCGGTGGCTCACCAGGACTCAGAGCAGAAACAATTCGAGACGAAAAGGAAAAATAAAACTCAGGAGACGTCTGTACATGCACACGTGTTAAAGGAAATTATCAAGACGAATGACGTTGCAATACAGTGCGAGATTTTTACTGATACCGAGGAAGTGGCCGTTCAAACCGACACTCCAATCATGGTTTCTGAAAAGATATTTGACGCCACCTCAGCTCCCGAGGCTGGACCAGCGCGTGTGGCGTGGGCCCGACGCGTGGCCGCCACC
>JACEEZ010004292.1:12500-22500 GCA_016584305.1 Chionoecetes opilio | reverse complement strand
CGAGAGCTGCTTGGTATGGGAAAGGAGCCTGCATGGGAGCTCGCGCGTGGTGACCCCCGGGAGTGGCGTCGTAGGTGGGCGAGGCGACGCGCCCCCCGGCGTATGCCCCCAATGATTGATTGATTGAGTGGTATTGGTGGTAGTAGCATTGTTAGCAGTAAGAGTAGTGTTGTAGTGGTAATTGTATTTTAGTAGTAGTAGTAGTAGTAGTAATAGTAGTAGTAATAGTGATGGTGGTATTAGGGCTGGTGGTGGTGGTACTATATAGTAGTGGTGGTGGTTATAGCAGTAGTATGTAGTAGTAGTAGCAGTAGAAGTAGTAGTAGTAGTAGTAGTAGTGGTAGTAGTAGTAGTAGTAGTGTAGTAGTAGTAGTAGTAGTAGTAGTATAGTAGTAATAGTAGTAGAGTAGTAGTAGTAGTAGTAGTAGTAGTAGTAGTAGTAGTAGTAGTAGTAGTAGTATGCGACATATGTTGAAAACACATACATTGATCCTTCAGACATGTACATAAGTGCTAATAGTAATAGCAGTGTTAAGGTTTTGAAATCAATGGAGGGAACAACGCAAGGTGATTTCCAGTGGCCATGGCAATGTACGCCCTTGGCTTATCAGTGCTTCAAGATGTGATTTCATATGAAAAAACACATGTGAAGCAAGTGGCATACGCGGATGACCTTTCAGGGGCCGGGAAAATCACAGATTTAAAGGAATGGTGGAACCTTGTGAATGAAAATGGCCCTATTATAGGATACACACCCAACGCCACCAAATCCGTCCCTATTGTTAAACCCGAACATTATGACAATGGGGTGGAACTTTTCAATGGCAATGACAAAGGACGGACAGCGACACTTGGGTGCAGTGATTGGAACAGAGGAGTTCAAGGAGAAGTTCGTTGGGGAGAAGGTGTTGGAATGGGTGAAAGAGGTAGAAGTAATGTCCGACATGGCCAAGACAGAACCACACGCAGCTTACTCAGCGTTCACGCATGGCCTACAACATCGATGGAGCTTCGTCAAGCGCACCATCCCAGGCATCAGCCTTCTCCTCAGACCGCTGGAAAACTCCATCAGGAACACCTTCCTACCAGCGCTGCTGAGATCCCATATCGTGGGGGATGACGAGAGGGCGCTGCTGACACTTCCAGCAAGATTGGGTGGGATGGGGATCACATCCCCTGAGAGACTGGCCGATGAAGAAATCCTAAACTTCATCAACCTCACCAGTTCCCTCACCGAAAAAATCATAGCTCAAGGCGCAAATGGTGAAACAGACCAGAATGCGATCGTGGAGCTAAAGAAAACCATTTCTAGAAACAGGCAAAGTGCACAAGTGGAAAGCTTGGAACACCTAAAAGGCGTCCTGCCGGATGTTACCGTGAGGAAAATTCACACCGCACAGGAAACGGGAGCGTACAACTGGCTAACATGCCTGCCTATCAGAACAAAAGGCTTCAGTCTTAACAAACAAGAATTCGTAGATGCCGTTGCTCTGAGGTATGGCTGGCCAGTGGAGAAAATTCCCAAAACCTGTGCATGTGGATCCCCAAACGACGTCAACCACACCATGACGTGTAAAAAGGGGGGATTCGTGTGCATCAGACACGACGAGGTGAGGGATGTGACGGCCAGTGTGCTCAGAGAGGTGTGCCGCGACGTCTCCCCCGAACCAACTCTTCTCCCCCTGAATGGCGAACACATGCAGCACACGACGGCCAACACCGCCAACGAGGCCCGGGTGGACGTAAGTGCTCGTGGATTCTGGACCAGAGGACAGAGAGCCTTCATGGACATCAGAATCTTCGATCCGATGGCTGCCTGCCACCGGGGAATCTCCCTGGAAGCCGCCCACCAAAGGAATGAGCAGCAGAAAATCAGGGCGTATGGGGAGAGGATTCAACATGTTGATCAGGGCAGCTTCACACCCCTGGTCTTCACTACGTCCGGTGGGATGGGCCCCAAGGCCAAGTGCTTCTATTCAAGACAAGCAGATGTAATGGCAGGAAAGAAGCACCAGCCAAGGAGCCACGCTGTCGCCTGGATGAGGTGCCGTCTCTCCTTCTCCCTGCTCAAGTCTGCCCTCCTATGTCTCAGGGGGTACTAGAACTTCCGCCCCCACAACCATCGATATAGCTGGCCTGGACTACCAGGTCACGGTGGTGGTGAGCGGCATATTGGTATAGATGGTGTAGAGAGGTAGGTGGGGACTGTATATAAGTAAATAGTAGATGAGTAGTACATAAGAATACATAAGAACATAGGAAAATAAGGAAGCTACAAGAGGCCGCGAGGCCTACACGTGGTAGTTCCTGTCACATCACACTACCTACATCCACCTTTCATCCCCATCCATGAACCTATCCAGCTCCTCTTTAAAGCTCCCTAATGACTCCGCACTAACTGCCTGTCTACTGAGACCATTCCATTCATTCACCACCCTATTTGTGAACCAGTTTTTCCCTATTTCCTTTCTAAATCTACGCTTTTCCAGCTTGAATCCGTTACTTCTTGTTCTACCCTGGTTAAAAGCAGTAAGAACTTTTCCTACCTCTCCTTTATTAAATCCCTTTATCCACTTAAAAACTTCTATCAGATCGCCCCTTACTCTGCGTCTCTCGAGTGAGTGTAATCTTAGTAACTTCAATCTCTTCTCACAACTAAAGTTACGCATCCCTTGTATCATTTTGGTCATCCTTCTCTGCATTGTTTCTAACAACACTATATCCATCCTGTAATATGGAGACCAAAACTGAACCGCATAGTCTAGGTGAGGCCTGACTAGAGCCGGATAAAGCTTTAGAATAACTTCCGCACTTCTACTTTTAACACTTCTGGTAATGAATCCTAATACTCTATTAGCTTAATTTCTGTCCGCCCTCAATACTGTGTTTCCTAGGTCTGGGGCTCACCCTCAACTCCAAGATCTTTTTCACCTTCTGATCTTTTTCAGCGATACATTGCTTATGGTGTATCTATTACCAGGGTTTTCTTCTACACATTCACACGCGCATATCCAATATCAAATTCCATCTCCATCTGACTGCCCACTCTCGTTAACGTTATCTAAGTCTCCTCTGCAATATGTTTACATCAGACTGTGATCCATAATCCTAACCTACTTAGTATCATCAGCAAACTGGACTGATATCACTGCTAATCCCACTATCCAAGTCGTTGATTTAAATCAAAAATAGTATGGACGCCAAAACAGCCCTTGTGCAACTCCTTTGCACCAGTTCCGCATTCAGATCTCGAACCTTAATTGTAACCCTTTGTTGCCTATTACTTAGCCAAGCTCTGATCAATGAAAACCTTCCCATCTATACCATGGAGCCCTAACCTTATTTAAGAGTCGCTCGTGTGGTACTGATTTTTCAAATGCCTTCACTAAAGTCCAGATATATTATATCATAATCCTATCATTATCTACCCTCTCATAACTTTCCTATAAAAAACATCAATAATTGGTGAGTACTGACCTACCCTTAGGTGAATCCATGTTTGTGAATCATTGATCAACTAATGTTTAGCTAAGTGCTCTCTAATGTTTTTGCAATAATAGATTCTAAATCATTTACCCACCACTGATGTTAGACTTACGGGGTCGATAATTTTACTTTAGTCCCGCTGTCTCCCTTTTAAAATTATGGGACCACATTTCCTTTCCTCACAATAATGGCCATCGCCATCTCAACCGATTTCCTAAAATGTGCACTAACGACTCACTAACACCTCCTTGCTTTCAATTTAATACCTGGGATACACTTCATCTGGTCCTGGCGATTTAAAAATTTTCATTTTATCTTACCTCTTCCACCATTTCCCTAGTTTATCACAATATTTTTTTGAGTTCTCCTCATCGCTTCCTTTGAACACTGTTCCACTATCGGTATCGTCCTGTGTATCCTCCTCCGTAAAAACGACTTAAAGAAATAATCCATTTAGACTCTTACACATTCCTCACCGTATTTAAGGACCTCACCCTGTCCTTACCTTAACTGCCCAACTAATGCCCTTGTCTTTCTTTTATATACCTCGATAGAGCCCCTTTGGTCCCTTTTCGGGACCAAGCACCTGTTCTGCTACTTACTCTCATAATTGTTCGTAGCAACTCGAGTTAATTCTTCACTGTCCTCGCCATTCGGTATACTGTTCTTTGTTTACCAATCCTGCCTGAACCTTAAATAAATGTTTTCTTTTTTACTCCATGTTGTTTTTAAATTGGTGGTCACCAATTTGGATCACTCTTTCTGGACCTTATTTCCCTAGAAGGAATATTTCTTTTCTGTCCGTCATTATATTCCTTACAAATGAAGGTTAAAGCCTCCTCAGCCCGACCATCACTTCCATTTTCCTAACCCATCTCTAATTACCTCCTCAAGCCCTGACCTCACTCCCTTCTAGCCGCTCTAATTACCTCCTCAGCTCGACCTCACTACCATATCTAACCGCGCCAAATTACCATCTAGGTGCCTTCCTATCCTTCATAACTTGCCTTTCCAGCTGTCATCGCCCTTCCTATTCTGTGAAAATTTTCTTGCCCTCCATCCCACACCTCTTCTTAAATAACCTCCATGTTGTCTTCCTTAATCCTGCAATCATTGGCCTTTCTGAAATTAGGCTTCGATACTTATTAATTGCCACTTAATATTTCCAACTTCCCGATTTTAAGCTACAATCTGATCTCATAATTGCGCTATGATCTAAATACCCACCGAACCTCACATTTGTAACTAAATCGCCTCTATTTGTCAAGCAATAGATCTAAATATTCATCTCCTCTATGACTCCTTGATTGCTTGACTTAGGAAGTTTATAACTGGTTTATATTTAACAATCATCTGCGTCGCTGTCTCCTAATGATTAAATCCCAGTCTAATATTCTAAGATTAAAATTCTCCCAACCCGCACTAGTCGATTATTCTGCAGGCCCTTGTTTATTTCTTCCCATATAGGATCTGAATCTCTTTACAAGTTTGGAAGCCTATACACTACAACCCAAAACATTTTCTTTCTCAGTCCCCTCCGTAATCCTCTCCCCGATATAGACTCTATGCTGTCATACGTTTTTATAACATTATTAAACAACTGCAAATGCATCTTCTGCTACAGCGCACCTCTCCACCTCGTCTGCCTACTCTGTCGCTTGTAAATACTTTATACCCACTATCTCGAATTCCGGACGAATACCGTTCCTGAACATATTCCAACCATGTTTTCTGTTAAGGCTATTATATCAAATCCTCTCACTATTTATTCCTCTCAGGACATCTATCTTTTTATTTTAAATACTCCTTCAGTTTTTGTTAGTGAAACCTTCAAGCAGCTCCTCTTTTTTTTGGGGGGGGGGGGGTTCACTGTTCCCCTTTCTCTTTAACTAAACCCCCTCCTCCTCTCTTCTTACGAATCATTTAGTTCCCTGCCTTCTGAAACTCCTCCTAGTGTCCTGCAAGTTTCCTTACCCCCGACCCCAGTGTCTACTCCCCGGTTCTCTATCTTAAAAAACAGCCTGCAGTGTCACTACCACCTCCTTTCAAAGGATTCAGAACAAGATCTGAACTCCTTTCCTCGAAAAGTGCACCCCGTCCCTGCGGTAGAGGTGGTTTATGCCCAAAAAGAGGTCCAAGCTGTCTACAATACCCAAACCTGTCTTTGCAATGAGTGCCGCCGCAATTCAGGCAATAGCGCTGGAGTACCACAAGTCGTCAACAAGCGTCTTGGAAGGACAAAAAACCAGCACACCACAGGAACCCACCCCTGACCCTAACTTTACTTACAGCTTCCTTGAACCAACCGTAGCAATTCCTCACTTCTTACACACTACATTGTACATTCCTCTTGTGACTTTAAAGGGGCTGGTCGTCCCTATTGAAAGGAAAGGGGACCGTCAGGACTGCAACAAGTACCGGCGGTATTACACCTGCTCATGCGTACCAGCCAAGGTGCTTGCCCATCTATTGCTGACACTGATCGCAGTCATCCTGGGGAAGTCATCAGAGACCTCAGAGTCGGGGTTCACGCCTGGTAAAGTCAAAACCACGGACCGTACCCTATCGCTTCGGTGTCCTGTGGCACGCCGACTTGAGTTTCGAACAGGGGGGGATGCTTGCAGCCTATGTTGATCTCAAACAAGGCGTTTGACTCAGTGCTCGTGAGTCACTTTGGGATCTTCTGCGACTTCGAGGGATTCCTGCAAGGACTATTGGTTTGATGACTGGTCTGTATTCTGGAACTGAGAGTGGCTGTGCAGTGGTGGGGTAGGTGTTCCAGCTTTCTTTCCTGTGAATAACAGGCGTGAGGCAGGGTGCTTCCTTCCCCTCACTTTTTCATTTCGAAGCACACGCTTGTATGGACTGGGTATTGGACAAGTTTGTAGATCAAAGTGATTGTGGAACATCCGTCGGCAGAACACCAAGATCCTGATCTTGTTTTTGCCGATGAGTGCACTAATCTTTGCTGAGTAGGCCTGAGGTCACTGGTGATGGCTTTTCGAGGCGCTGCACGAGGAGGCACAGCCTTTGGGACTTGCGGTCCTCCTGGCTCAAGCCAAGGTCCAGGTGTTTGGAGACTTACTAGATGAGCATTACAGTCTGTTCATGCGTGTGTGCGAGGACATTGAGATCTTGGAAAGTTTTACATACCTTGATAGCGCAGTCCATAATAACGGCTGGGTCACGTCAATAAGTCTTACGGCGGATTGGCCATAGCCCACGGTGTTATGGACTCCTTCAGCGGGTAGTATTTTGGCGTTGTCGTACCTGTGCCGAAGGACCAAGATCCGATCTTCAAGTCGCTTTATCCGCCTTACTCTATGGTTGTGAGACCATGGACATACTAAATAGTGACTTGTAAGAGAATGAATCAATGCCTTTGGTAATAAGTGTTCTTCGCAGAATCATGGGTATCGCTGGGATGATTACGTGTCAAATCAGCGATGCACCTAAAGATGAATCAGGCCTATTCCTGCTATTCCGTCACGTCATGGGCTATATGGGCATGGGGAAAACCAAACCCTGAAACCGTCCTTCCCCTCGGTTTATCTGAAAGACAATCCGGGCGTGGGGGAGGCCAAGGGGGCCCCACAGCTCGTGGCTGGGGCAAGTTGATGTTTTTGTCGAGAGCGCTTGGTATGGGAAAGGGCTGATGGGAGCTCGCGCTGGTGACCCCCTTTTGGATTGGCGTCGTAGGGTGGGCGAGGCGACGCGCCCCCGGCGTATGCCCCCAAAATGATTGATTGATTACACACTAAACATCATTTCCCCCGCCTCGGCAGACGATGGGCTTTTTCCCTTTGATCCGCCTGCCTAAACTATCTTATCACTAACATAACCTATCCCCTTTCCCCGGGGTAACTCACCGATTCATCGCATCCCTTCCCTGTCACAGAACCTGCTGTCGAGATGTCTAACCTGACTTCACCAAAACCAAGTTTTTCCCTTCGGTAATGATTTTCGTCCACTGTCCTTACCTCCGTATTTCCCTTTTTCAGCCCGAGAGTCCTGAAATCCGTTCGTGGCCCAAAACATGGTCATTTTTTACCTTTTTCTCCTTTGGCTGACCACCAGCAAAAACCCAAATGCCATTCATCCTCCTTGGTACTTACTAAGACCACTTTTTTAGTGTAGAAAAAGGGCACGCCCCTCCCCTCAGGTACCCCCCAGTACACCCTCGCATGTCCCCCCCCCACTAAAATAACTCACTCCACCCCCCAACTTAAAGACGTATCTCTGTCCCCTGCTTCCTCCCCCCTTTTTAAAATGCTCATTTTCACTTACAAAGTACATTTTCGGTCTCGACGCCTCCAGAACAACTCAAGCGCCACTCACACCCTTCACCTTTACACTCCCCCTGACCTTTCCCTCCATCTACCACACTCGGGTCCCCCTCGGCTTCCTTCACTTCACCCTCTCCTCCCTTCTCCTCCCCCTCCACACCTCCACAAAACTAACAACACCCTGCCTCCACTAGCCATGTCGAAAGCTAATCTCTGCACCTCCCACTTAATGGACCTGACTCAACACCACGGGCTGCCTCCCTCACACGCTTGTCTCTCCCAAAAGCAAAAAACTGACTGATATAGTAGCTACTACTACTAAAATAGCTGTAGTATATGGTTGATGCCACGTCTAGCGACCGGTTGGGGGTACTGGCCTCCAATTTGTGGAGCCCTCGTTATTTCTAATAACATGGGTGGGGGAGTTCTTTTGTAGTAAAAAAAAAAAAAAAAAAAAATTTTAGTATTAGTATTATTAAATTTTATAGTATAAACTTAATATTACACATGAGGTTACTCTACCAAAAACCGTGTGAAATATAAAAAACCCGGGGAAAGAGAGAGAGAGAAGAGAGAGAAGAGAGAGAGAGAGAGAGAGAGAGAGAGAGAGGAGAGAGAGAGAGAGAAGAGAGAGCGTTACAATTCTTTGTTTTTAAAATAATGTTACGATACTTTGCATGAGAACGAGCTTAGGGCCCCTAGTGTGTGGTCTATGGTTATGTTTTTCCCCCGGTTTTGTGTGTGTTGTAAATTCATCTAGTTGTATTCATCTAGTTGTATTTTTTTCAGGGGCCGAGCAACGCTCTATGGCCCCGTCTCCATATCAAACATTTTTATCATTCCCCTTAGTGGTTATGTTGGGCCCAAGGGGCCCCACCCCGGGAGGCGGGTCCCAAAACCCCCGGCCTAACCCCGGTACCCATTTTTACTGCTGGGGGACAGGGGCTCGGGTTTTTTTAAGGAAAACAACCCCCCTGTTTCCGCTCCGCCGGGATCGAAACCCCGGGGCTTCTCGTTGTGAACCGAGCGTGCTACCCACACTACAGAGACCCCCTTGTGTGTGTGTGGTGTGTGTGTGTGTATGTTGGGGGTGTGCGTTGTGTGCGGTGTTTGTGTGGGGGTGTGTGCGTTGTGTGTATGCCGCAGGGCTATTATAAAATTTAAATTTTTCGGGGAAAAAAAAAATTTTTGCCCCCCCCCCCCCCCCCCCCCTTTTTTTTTTTTAATTAAAAAATCNATCTCTTTCCTCTCTCTATCTCTCCCCCCGCTTCCCCCCCCCCCCCCCCCCCCCCCCCCCCCCCCATTTGGGGCTCATATCTCTGTGCCTTACGTCGCTTCGCATTGTGTGTGTTGGGGGTGTGTGTGTGTCATCCTTATCTCTTCATGTTTATTTCTCTACGCGCGTGGGGTGTGTGTGTGTACCCTAAACATAGCCTCTCCTCCACTTGGCCCTCCTCCTTCTCTTCATTCTGTCTTAAAGGGGGGCTTGCTCTCTCTCTCTCTCTCTCCGTGAGAGAAAGGGGTTTAGCAGCTCGGTTCACAACCGAGAAGTCCCGGGTTCGTCCCCGGGCGGAGCGGAAACAGATGGGTTGTTTCCTTAAAACCCAACCCCTTTCCACCCACAGTGAAGGGGGTTTACCGGGTGTTAGCCGGGGTTTGTGACCTGCTCTCCGGGGTGCTGGCTTCGGCCAACAAAGCACTAAGGATGAATGATAAAAATGTTGATATAAGACGGGCCACACGACCCTTTGGCTCTGGCCCTGTAAAATACAACAACTAGTTTAATACACACACACACACACACCACACACACACAACACACACACCCACACACACACCACACCACACACACACACACACACACACACCACACACACATAAAGAGAGAGAGAAAGAGGTAATGATATATGGGAGGCGGTAGCAGAGCGGTTAGCGTCTCCGACGGGCTTTCTCGTAACCCGAGTTCGTCTCCGACGAAAACCAAAACATTTCTGTACCGTCGAGGGGCCTAAAAACCCCACTGCCCGCCCATAAACTCTACCTTCGTTTGCGAAGACAGAAAATCGGAGGACACAGGGGGCGGCATGAGCCTCTAATACAGGCGTCACCAAAAAAATTTTCTGCCTTTCGCCACCACGGGCGAGGGCCAACCATCACAGCAGCCTTCAAGTGAACCTCCAGAGCCTACCATCCGAGCCCTGGGTCACCACTTACCACTGCCTACATGT
>JACEEZ010004292.1:0-7500 GCA_016584305.1 Chionoecetes opilio | reverse complement strand
TCTCTCTCTCTCTCTCTCTCTCTCTCTCTCTCCTCTCTTCTCTCTCTCTCTCTCTCTCTCTCTCTCTCTCTCTTCTCTCTCTCTCTCTCTCTCTCTCTCTCTCCTCTCTCTCTCTCTTTTCTCTCTCCTCTCTCTCTCTCTCCCACCACCAAAAACACACGGGTCATTATCATGTAGGTCAATGGAGGGGAAAGGAGTGGAGTGAAGTTTCAAAGATGAAGGGAAAGAGAGCACGGAAGAAACGCGAGATCACTTCCTAAGCGGTGTTTTTAAGGGCTCTGCAGCGGAGTTGATGCCGCCTGGTTCTAAAGTATTCGAGTGGAAACGAGGACTGTAATGTAATTTCTTTGAAGGAGAATAGCGTTGTTGTTTCCCCCTTTCCCTTCTGTGGGGGAGGGAAAAAGTTCATTGGTTTTAGAAGAGGCGTAAAAGTGCCCAAGAAAATGTAAAGTTAGTTAATGGGTTATTATTATGTGTTTGTCCTAAAGCTTGTCCTTTGCCCAAAAAGAAAGGAGAGGAGAGAGAGAGGAGGAGAAAAGGGGAGAGAGAAGAAGAGAGAGAAAGAAGAGAGGGGAAAAGGAGAGGAGAAAAGAGAGGAAAAGGGAAGAGATAAAAATCAACTAAGAATACAACACACACCACACACACACACACACACACCACACAACACAAAAACACACACACACCGCGCGATGGTCGGGTTTGATAACGTTCTGGTCTCACTCTTGGGTAGGAGGTTCGAATCCTCGCGCCCCGGGATTTTTCATTTTGACAAATGGGGCGGTTACTGTCCCCTTGAGAAAGGATGGGGTGGGGTGGGTGTGAGGGTCCCAGCATTGCCAAAGATGGGATAAGACTCCAAGCTCGACTGAGAGGGTGAAATGGTGATCGCGAGCCAGCTCGCGTGGACAAAGAACATGGGTGAATAAAGGGACACACAATGGGATCAAATATTTGTCAGACACCGACTAAGGTAAGAAAATAAAAAAAAAAGGGGCACAATGATGACAGACAGCAAGCTGACCCCATGACGACAGGCAGACAGACAGACAGAGGCAGTAATAGGGCAGGAGGGCAAGAAGGAAAGGGGACAGGGGGAACTTCTGTAAATAATTACACAAAGAGGAACGACAAGAGAGGAAATAAGCAGGAAGAGGAGACAAAGGAGGAGAGGAGGGGAAGAAAGCTCAATGGAGGTTTTTTCCACCTTTGTGAAGGGAAAGGTAGTATATGATCACCTCTGAGAGGAAAAGGAGAAGAGAAGAGAGAAGAGAGAGAGAGAGAGAGAGAGGGGAGAGAGAGAGAGACGAGAGGAGAGAAGAGAGAGAGAGAGGGGGAAAAGAGAATCATCCGATCAAACTTTATTGTGAATAATGTACCATATATAAACATATATAATTAAGGGTACAAAATAGACAAGGGGCACCCCCCATGCGGGTTTGGGCATGGGAAGGATTGCCATGATTAATGAAGTTAGAGAGAGAGAGGGGAGAGAGAGAGAGAGAGAGAGAGAGAGAGAGAGAGAGAGAGAAGAGGAAGAGAGGGGGAGAGAGAGAGAGAAGAGAGAAGAGAGAGATGGAGAGAGAGAGAGAGAGGGGTTTTGGCCATTCATTTTTCATTTTTCGATTTCAAAGGATGTGAAAAATTTTAACGGATGGACCAAGATTTTAATTCTCGCCGCATTTTTGGGTCTTTTCTCTCTCTCTCTCTCTCTCTCTCTTTTCTCTCTCTCTCTCTCTCTCTCTCTCTCTCTGCCCGTCAGGGTGGCAAGGTTGGTAGAGACGTGAGCTCGCAATGTGCAGCGTCCCTGTGCATTCGGTCAGCGGTTCGAGTCCGCCTAGTTCGTGCTGACGTGGCGGCGCTTTGTATATTTCAATACCTTGTAGTTGGTATTGCAAAGTGTCTAGATAGGATGAAAATCTTATCTTATCTCTCTCTTTCTCTCTCTCTCTCCTCTCTCCCCCTCCCCTCCTCTCCCCTCCCCCTCTCTCTCTCTCTCTCTTCTCTCTTTTCTCTCTCTCTCTCTCATTCTCTCTCCCCTCTCCCCCTCTCTCTCTGACGTTCCCGAACATTATTTTTTTAGAAATTACTTTTACATCATGAATTTTGATACCTCTCTTGTCTCTTTATAAACTTACCAACTATTTCTGTAGTTATAAAATATACTTTTGAGTACGTACATTTTTTTACTAGCATGATCATTCTTATACTTTGGTACGTACATTTATTACTAGCATGATCATTCTTATATTTTGAGTACGTACATTTATTACTAGCATATCATTCTTATATTTTGAGTACGTACATTTATTACTAGCATCATCATTTTTTTATACTTTTGAGTACGTACATTTATTACTAGCATGATCATTCATACACTTTTGAGTACGTACATTTATTCTACCCTCATCATTCTTATACTTTTGAGTACTACATTTTTTACTAGCATGATCATTCATACACTTTTGAGTACGTACATTTATTACTAGCATCATCATTCTTATATTTTTGAGTACGTACATTTTTTTACTAGCATCATCATTCTTATACTTTTGAGTACGTACATTTATTACTAGCATCATCATTCTTATATTTTTGAGTACGTACATTTATTACTAGCAACATCATTCTTAATACTTTTTGTCATCATCATTTGTTGAACGTGATTAATAACAACTACAATTTTCCTTATTTTTTTCGTTTTAGAGAAGCTGTTTTTATCGATTAACTGAGCTGACAACACCGTATAAGTAGTACAGTAGTAGTGTGTGGAGTTTTTTATCTACTCAGTATGTTGTTCTAATGTCTGTCTCTTCTCATTATATTTTTGTCTATCTATCTATCTATCTGTCAGTCTTTCGTTTCTTTTATGGCGGGGGTCGCTTGTGAGTCATTTACTCCGAAGTCCCGACCCTCCCTTCTTCATAGCCTGACCCCTCTTTGCACCCCCCCCTCCCCCCTTCACCCAGAAAACTGCCGAGGCGCCAAGTTGACTGCGTGGCGGCGGGGTGTGGCGGGGGTGGCGATGGTGGCGGAGCTGGCGGCGTCAGGGAAAGTGTCGCCAGCGCCCCCTGTCGTTCAATAGTACTGACGGCGAGGCTGACGATCAGGGGCTTTTTTGTGGTGTGTGTGGTTTGTGTGTGGTGGTGTGTGTTGTGTGTGTTTTGTGTGTGTGTGTTGTGTGTGTGTGTGTGTTCATCTAGTTTTTATTCATCTAGTTGTATTCATCTAGTTTTATTCTCTAGTTGTATTTTACAAGGCCAGAGCGACGCTCGTATGGCCCCGTCGCCATATCAAAATTTTTATCATTCATCCTTAGTTCTTGTGTTGGCTGAAGCCATCACCCGGGAGGCGGGTCACAAACCCCCGGCTAACACCCGGTACCCATTCACTGCTGGTGGACAGGGCATGGGTTTTTTTAAGAAGACCGCCCGTCTGTCTTCGCTCCGCCCGGGGATCGAAACCGGGACTTCTCGGTTGTGAGCCGAGCGTGGTAACCCTTACACTACGGAGCTCCTCTGTGTGTGTGTGTGTGTGTGTGTGTGTGTGTGTGTGGTGTGTGGTGTGTGTGTGTGGTGTGTGTGTGTGTGTGTGTGTGTGGTGTGTGTGTGTGTGTTGTGTGTGTGTGTGTGTGTGTGTGTTGTGTTGTGTGTGTGTGTGTGTGTGTGTGGTGTGTGTGTGTGGGTGTGTGTGTGTGTTTGTGTGTGTGTGTGTGTGTGTGTGTGGTGTGTGTGTTTGTGTTTGTGTGTGGTGTGGGGTGTGTGTGTGTGTGTGTGTGTGTGTGTGTGTGTGTGTGTGTGTGTGTGTGTGTGTGTGTGGTGTGTGTGTGTGTGTGTGTGTGTGTGTGTGTGTTTTGTGTGTGTTGTGGTGTGTTGTGTGTGTGGTGGGGTGTTTAAGAAGGGGTTTAAAGAAAGGGTGTTTTACCTCTGACTGACTACTCATTTCTTTTTTCCTCTTTTTTTCTTCCGTTCAATAATTTTTTTTCAAATTTTACGCATTATACATATCTTATTTAATAGCATAAATAGTGTTCGGGTTTTTTATTTTTATTTTATCAATTCATTTTGTTAGTGTTTTAAATACATGCATTTTTTATACATATTGAGAGGTACTCGTATATTATTATTATATTTATTTCGTATTGAGAGGTACCTCGTATATTTTTTATATTTATTACGTATTGAGAGGTACTCGTATATTATTTTTATTTATTACGTATTGAGTGTAATAGAGTAGTACAAAAGGAACGTGAATGGTGGTGTGGCAAATAAAACACACACACACACACACAGTCACACACCACACACAACCCCCCGACAGTAAGGATCACGGCTCACCAGACTAACCCCAAGTGCAAGGCAGGGGGGGGGAGGAGGATGAGGGTTTATTTTCTTCATTATTTCCGCTCCTGACACCTCCGACCCGCCAGATCAGGAGGGAGTGAAGCAAAGGAGGGGGATTTTTTTTGGGGGGGGGGGGGGGGGGAAGGGAATGACATCGCGATCACACAATGTCCTTATACCCGTAAATTTTTAAATTTCCCTTTTTACTGTTTTTATTTGACTAACTGGAAACTATGGGGTTTCCAACCAAATTATAAATCCCAGTTTAAAACACATTTTCGATTTTTTTAAATACGAGCGTGAACGAGTCCCATTCCCTTCATAGCTCTTTGCTAAATAACACTGCTTTACTGAACACTTTTTATCCATCTAGTTCATCAAATTGGAAAAACGTAGATTTAGAAAAAAAAATAGGGAAAACTGGTTCACAAATGAGTGGTAGATGATCGGGAAAGGACTCAAGTCATCAGGTAGTTAGTGGCGGAATCAATGGGAGTTTTGAAAGGAGACTATACAAATTTTATGGGTGGTGATGAAAGGTGGATGTAGGTTTGTATTAAGTAACCCGGAACTACCACGTGTAGGTCTCACGGCCTCTTGTAGCTTCCTTATTTTTTTTCCTATGTTCTTATAAGGCTGACTTGCAAATTGAACTCCACACAGGACCCCACGCTATTCCTTACACCACTGCAGGAAAGAGACAAGATTTATACACTGGGGCTTCCTACGACTAGCGGAAATATAAAATCATTGAAAAAGTAGTAGCCCTTCATTTTTGGTGCGTGTGGTGCAGGGTTCTCCCGTCTGCCTGGGGGGCAATCAACCTTGCAAAGGAAAGATCTGGGGTGAAGGAGTTAAACACATACCACATATGCATCCGAAAAAACTACCACGGGAACCCAACACACACCCACACAAACCATTTCACCGAGGCTATTTTGTCCATCTTGATCCCCGTCCGTAAATCCTGCCAGAGCCTCCTTCCTTCTTCTCTCCTTCCCTCCCGCCTCCTCGTCGCCCTGTTCTCACGTCGTTTCCCTCTAACTAGTGTCGCTCTCTTGTTGTTCCCCTTGCCCACACCTGAGGACCTATACATGCGTTCCACACCCACACCCACACCCCAGTCACCACACACACATACACACACACACACACATACGCGGCGGGTTAGCTTGTTACCTCAGGCTTTGCAACCATGGAGTTGAGCTTAATGAGATTTTGTCCTCAATCAAGACACAAGATTGGCCTTTCATTTTCTGTTCTTTCCCCTTCTTTATGTCTTTTTCTCATATTAAAAGGCTTCTCAATGTATTTCTGTGGGACAATTTTGCCTTATTTTCTGTCCCCCGAAAAACATCACATGAAAGGTGAAAAGGAGGGGAAAGGAGAGGGGGGAGGGAAGGGGAAAGGGAGGAAAGGAAGAAGGGAGGGAGGGAGACAAATATGGAAACTGTTGTCATATTTTGCTGGAAGGAAAAATAAGAAAAGTGTAAAAATTGTTGGTTATGAAAAGGCTTTGTTGTCCTGGGGCCAGATCCAGCAAAAAAGTGTAAGTCAAGCGGTGTAAGTATGGTGTAAATGCTACTCCGGCCCCAACCCTCACCCCCCTCTTGCCCGAGGCTGTTTGAAAATCTGGGCCCAGATGGACTTACACCGGGCGCAGGGAAGAGTATCTCGGAGTATCCCACAGAGACAGCTGATTGGCTGGCTAATACCTTGACGTCATCCTCGCTAATAGCGAATCACAGCAGTGTTTATATTATCTATTCAGATCTATCAGCCAATCACAAGGCTGTCACGTGATAAATAATGTTTACAAACATTAATCAGCTGATTACTCAGCTGGCATCTGGGTTGACACAACAAATCGATGTATCATGTTTAAAACGATAAGGAAGGGTTTGATGATGATGATTGAAGAATTTCGTCAGTTATTGACGCAGCTGAGATGGATCGCTGCTGTAACCAGACAGCTCTCTCGCAGACTACCCCAAGCAGAGAGCTGTCTGCTAGTGCTTATAGTGTTGCACTTTTCGAGGAAAGGAGTTCAGATCTTGTCTGAATCCCTTGAAAGGGAGGTAGATGCACTGCAGGCTTTTTTAAGATAGAGAACCGGGGTTTAGACACGGGGGTCGGGGTAAAGGAAACTTGCGACACTAGGAGGAGTTTCAGAAGGCAGGGAACTAAAGTGATTCGTAAGAAGAGAGAGAGGAGGGGTTTAGTTAAAGATAAAGGGAAAATTGACAAAAAAAAGAGGAGTTGCTTGAAGGTTTACTATACAAACTGTAGGAGTATTTTAAAAAAGATAGATTTCCTGAGAGGAATAAATAGTGTAGAGGATTTTGATATAATAGCATTAACAGAAACATGGTTGGATATGTCAGGAAAGGTATTCGATCCGGAAGTCGAGATAGCTGGGTATAAGTTATTTCACAAGGACAGAGTAGGCAGACGAGGAGGAGGAGTTGCGCTTTATGCAAGAGATGCATTGCAGTGTTGTGTTAACAATGTTATAAAAACAGATGACAGCATAGAGTCTATATGGGTAGAGGTTACGGAGGGAACTGAGAAAATGGTTTTGGGTGTAGTGTATAGGCCTCCAAACTTATGTAAAGAGGATTCAGCTCCTATATGGGAAGAAATAAACAAGGCCTGCAGATATAATCGATTATGCGTGGTGGGAGATTTTAATCTTAGGAATATAGACTGGGATTTAATCATAGGTGACAGCGATGCAGATGAATTGTTAAATATAATCCAGGATAACTTCCTAAGTCAAGCAATCAAGGAGCCTACTAGAGGAGATAATATTCTAGATCTATTGCTGACAAATAGAGACGATTTAGTTACAAATGTGGAGGTCGGGGGGAGTTTAGATAATAGCGACCATTATGAGATCAGATTTAGCTTAAAATGGGAAGTTGGAAAATTAAGTGGCAATAGGCATCGAATACCTAATTTCAGAAAGGCCAATTATGCGGGATTAAGAAGACACCTGGAGGTTATTAATAAGAGGTGTGGGATGGAGGAGCAGAAAGTGTCCCAGGACGAGGCGTTGTCAGGTGGAAAGGCCAATTATGAAGGATTAGGAAGGCACCTGGAGGTAATTGGCGCGGTCAGATATGGTAGTGAGGTCGAGGCTGAGGAGATAATTAAG
>JACEEZ010004290.1:33981-36481 GCA_016584305.1 Chionoecetes opilio | reverse complement strand
CCTAGAGGAAAAAATATAATAGCCTACATAACAGGCGCTATAGGTTTCAATGTACAAAAAAAAATAAAAAAATAATATATATATACGTTTGTGTTGAAAGCTGTGAAATGTCTGCTACGTGGGAGAAAAGCGTCAAAATAAGGTTATTTCTAAGATTTTGCTTATTGTGGGGAAAGAAAATATATCAATAAATAAAGAAAAGTATATTTTGAGTAATAAGATTCGTGGGAGTGGAGCGAAAGGGGTGTTACGTGTGGGAAAAGTGAATAAAAGGTAGTGTTTTAGTTGAAACAATAGACAGACAACAAAGTATATTTTTTTCATTCGTATTCTCACTCTTTTTTTTGGTGCATAATTAAACAACATAAAAAAATCTACATTAACCTCTTTCCTTATTATTTCTCTATCGCCTTTTTCAACACAGATACATAATGTTTATAGACGTATAGTGTGTTGTAGGCTGAGAATCACGTCAATATCGCGTAAGCTAAAGCCTGCAACACACTGGAATATTAATTACCAGCCCACCATCTGCCAAACGAAATACAAGCAGGCTCAGATATTCCAGGTATTCAAATATTCCCTTGAGCGCCCGAGAGGACCGATATTTTTGCTAACACGGAGTTATCAATTTGTGTTGAAATGGCAATATCGGAGATTCTGCCCTGCCTTCCATTAAGAACACCCGATTTATGCATAGAAAAATAATGGGAGATATAAATAATAAGGCAAGAGCTTAATGTTGTTTTTGTTGATGATTAAACATGCACCAAAAATAAAATCAAAAGGCAAGAGTGAGAATACGAAGGAATAAAATCACCTGAAATATGCATAAAAAAATAAAGGGAGATATAAATAATAAGGCAAGAGCTTAATGTTGTTGTTGTTGATGATTAAACATGCACCAAAAGTAAAATAAAAAGGCAAGAGTGAGAATACGAAGGAATATAATCACCTGAAATATGCATACAAAAAGGGAATAGAGAAATAATAAGGGAAGAGATTAATGTTAATAATTTTATTGATGTTTATATATGCACCAAAAAATAGGAGAGAGTGAGAATACGAAAGAAAAAAATATATGATCTTTGAATATGACCAAAAAAAAAAAAAAAAGTGCGAATACGAAGGAAAAAAATAAGCTTAATGTTGATATTTATAAATGATGATTAGAAAATTGATGTTTATGATGAAAAAATGAAAATGATTGAGCGTTAATGTGCAAGAATGTGATGTTATTTATAGTTCCTCATGAGTTATTATCGTTTTTCCCTCATTTCCTCTCCTTCATCCACCTCTTCCATCTCCTCTTTCTTGCTAGTTATTACCCTCTTTTCTTCATTCCCTTTCCTTTATCCACCTTTTCTTTGAGCTCTTCTTTCTCTTTCTTGCTGCTTTTTATCCTAGTTCCTTGCGTGTTATTACCTATTTTCCTTATTCCCTTTCCTTCCTCCACCTCTTCTATCCACCCTTCCACCTCTTCTATCCTTCATCCACCTCTTCTATCTACCTCTTCTATCCTTCATCCACCTCTTCTATCCACCTCTTCTATCCTTCATCCACCTCTTCTATCCACCTCTTCTATCCTTCATCCACCTTTCTTCCTTCATCCACCTCTTCTATCCTCTTCTATCCTTCATCCACTCTTCTATCTACCTCTTCTATCCTTCATCCACCTCTTCTATCCACCTCTTCTATCCTTCATCCACCTCTTCTATCCACCTCTTCTATCCTTCATCCACCTCTTCTATCCACCTCTTCTATCCTTCATCCACCTCTTCTATCTACCTCTTCTATCCTTCATCCACCTCTTCTATCCACCTCTTCTATCCTTCATCCACCTCTTCTATCCACCTCTTCTATCCACCTCTTCTATCCTTCATCCACCTCTTCTATCCACCTCTTCTATCCTTCATCCACCTCTTCTATCCACCTCTTCTATCCTTCATCCACCTCTTCTATCCACCGCTTCTATCCTTCATCCACCTCTTCTATCCACCTCTTCTATTCTTCATCCACCTCTTCTATCCACCTCTTCTATCCTTCATCCACCTCTTCTATCCACCTCTTCTATCCTTCATCCACCTCTTCTATCCACCTCTTCTATCCTTCATCCACCTCTTCTATCCACCGCTTCTATCCTTCATCCACCTCTTCTATCCACCTCTTCTATTCTTCATCCACCTCTTCTATCCACCTCTTCTATTCTTCATCCACCTCTTCTATCCACCTCTTCTATCCTTCATCCACCTCTTCTATCCACCTCTTCTATCCTTCATCCACCTCTTCTATCCACCTCTTCTATCCTTCATCCACCTCTTCTATCCACCTCTTCTATCCTTCATCCACCTCTTCTATCCACCTCTTCTATCCTTCATCCACCTCTTCTTCCTTGCGAGTTATTATCCTCTTTCCCTCATTCCCTTTCCTTCATCAAGTTCTTCCTTCTCCTCTTCCCTCTTCTTGCACTGTTGAATATTGCACGGCGGAACTTGTCAAA
>JACEEZ010004290.1:21481-31481 GCA_016584305.1 Chionoecetes opilio | reverse complement strand
CCCGCCTGCCTGCCTGCCTGCCTGCCTGCCTGCCTGCCTGCCTGCCTGCCTGCCGCTGGGCCCGCCTGCCTGCCTGCCTGCCTGCCTGCCTGCCTGCCTGCCTGCCTGCCTGCTGCCTGCCTGCCTGCCTGCCCGCCTGCCTGCCTGCCTGCCTGCCCGCCTGCCTGCCTGCCTGCCCCGCCTGCCTGCCTGCCTGCCTCCTGCCTGCCTGCCTGCCTGCCTGCCTGCCCTTTCCTGCCTGCCTGCCTGCCTTGCCTGCCTCCTGCCTGCCCGCCTGCTGCCCTGCCTGCCTGCTGTCTTTTCTGCCTGCCCGCCTCCTGTGCTGTCTGCCTGCTGCCTGCCTGCCTGCCTGCCTGCCTCCCCTTTTCCCGCTGCCCGCCTGTCCTTCCTGCTGCTGCTGCCTCCTGCCTGCTTCGTTTCCCCCTTCCTGCCTGCCTTCCTGCCCGCCCTTTTGCTGTCTGCTGCCTCCTGCCCGCCCTGCTCTCCTGTGCCTGCCCGCCCGCCTGCTGCTGCTCTTGCTGCCCGCCTGCCCGCCCGCCTCTCCTGTGCCCGCCTGCCTGGCCCGCCTGCCTCCCGTCTGGCTGTCTGTCTGTCTCCCCTTCCTTGTCTGTCTGTCTGTCCTGTCTCCTTCTCTCTGCTGTCTGTCCTGCTCTCTCTGTCTGTGCTGCTGTCTCTCCTGTCTTGTCCTGTCTGTCCTTCCCCTCTCTTGTCCTTCCGTCTGCTGTCTCTCCTGCTGTCTTTTTCCCCCTGTCTGTCCTCTCTCTCTCTCTGCTCTTCTGCTCTCCTCTTCCTGTCTCTGTTCCTCTCTCTTCTCTTCTCTCTCTCTCTTGCCTTCCTTCCCTTCTCCTCTCTGCCTGCCTCTCTCCTCTCTCTCTTGCTGTCTCGTGTCTCTTTTTCTGTGTCTGTCGTCTTCTTCTCCCCTCCTTCCCGTTCTTCTGTCTGTTTTCTTCTTCCCTTTCCTGTCTTTTGTCTTCTTCTTCTCCCTCTCGTCTTCCCGTCTCTTCCTGTCTCTCTCTCTCTGCTCTTCTGTCTTCCCCGTCTCTCTCTGTGTCTGTCTTTTTCTGTCTGTCTCTTCTCTCCTGTGTCTGTTTCTCTGTCTGTCTTCTCTCTGTTGTCTCTTCTGTCTCTCTCTCTCTCTCTCTTCTCCTCTCTCTCTCCTCTCTCTTCTCTCTCCTCTCTCTCTCTCTCTCTCGTCTCTCCCCTCTCTCTCTCTCTCTCCTCTCTCTCTCTCTCTCTCTGGTATGTCCCTGTCTCTCTCTGTGTTTCTGTCTCTCTCTGTGTATGTTTGTCTCGTGTATGTCTGTTTTCTCTGTGTATGTCTCTCTCTCTCTCTCTCTCTCTCTCTCTCTCACTCTCTCTCTCCTCTCTCTCTCTCTCTCTCTCTTTCGTCTCTCTCTCTCTCCTCTCTCTCTCTCCTCTCTCTCTCTCTCTCTCTCTCTCTCGTTAAATACACATGCACAAGAAGCAAGAACATAGACGGTCGCCATGTCACCCTCATCGAACAAGAAGAAGAGAGGGATGAAGAAGAAGGAGAGAGAGAGAAAAAAGAAGAGAGGTTGACTTGACTTTCTCATCTTCCCTTCCTTCTTCTCCTTCGTCTTCCATCACACCCTCTTCTCCTCTTCTCTCCTCTTACTCTTTTCCTCTCCCATCCTTTGCATATCCGTCTCTTCCCTCTTCTTCTCACCTTCCCTGGCGTTCTACTTTTCTTCTCACCTGCAAGAAGAGAATGGGCAATGGCGGCGATCAGAGAGAGAGAGAGAGAGAGAGAGAGAGAGAGAGAGAGAGAGAGAGAGAGAGAGAGAGAGAGAGATGAGAGAGAGAGAGAGAGAGAGAGAGAGAGAGAGAGAGAGAGAGAGAGAGAGAGAGAGAGAGAGAGAGAGAGAATGAATAAAGGAAACGAGTCTATTTGTAGGAAAGGGTGAAGGAGGGCTTAGAATATCGAAGCATGTTGAGGAATTACTTAATGAAAACTACGTGTCTAAGGAAGGAAGAAAAGAAAAGGTTGTGAAAAGAGGGAAAAATTGGTTGTGAAAAAAGGGAAAGAAAGGAAAAAGTTGTAAAAACAGGGAAAAAAAGGTTGTAAATAGAGGGAAATAAAATAAAAGGTTGTAAAAAGAGGGGGGGGAAATGTTGTAAGTAGAGGGAAATAAAATAGGTTGTGAAATGCGGGGGAAAAAGGCTGTGAAAAGAGGGAAATAAAATAAAATGTTGTAAAAAGAGGGGGGAAATGTTGTAAATAGAGGGAAATAAAATAGAAAGTTGTAAAATGAGGGGGAAAAGTTGTAAATACAGGGAAATAAAATAGAAGGTTGTAAAAAGAGGGGAAAAAAGGGTGTGAAAAGAGGGAAATAAAATAGAAGGTTGTGAAATGAGGGAAAAAAAGGTTGTAAATAGAGGGAAATAAAATAGGTTGTAAAAAGAGGGAAAAAAGGCTGTGAAAAGAGGGAAAGAAAAGAAAACGGTGTGAAAAGAGGGTGAACAGGTTGTAAATAGAAAGAAATAAAATAGAAGGTTGTAAAAAGAGGGGAAAAAAGGGTGTGAAAAGAGGGAAATAAAATAGAAGGTTGTGAAATTAGGGAAAAAAAGGTTGTAAATAGAGGGAAATAAAATAGGTTGTAAAAAGAGGGAAAAAAGGCTGTGAAAAGAGGGAAAGAAAAGAAAACGGTGTGAAAAGAGGGTGAACAGGTTGTAAATAGAGAAAAATAAAATAGAAGGTTGTGAAAAGGGGGGAAAAATTTGTAAATAGAGGGAAATAAAATAGAAGGTTGTGAAAAGAAAAGAAAAAAGGCTGTAAAAAGAGGGACATGAAATAAAAGGTTGTAAAAAGAGGGGGAAAAAGGTTGTAAATAGAGGGAAATAAAATAGAAGGTTGTGAAAAGAGGGGTAAAAAGGTTGTAAATAGGCGGAAATAGAATAAAATGTTGTGAAAAGAGGGGAAGAAAAGGTTGTACATAGAGGGAAATAAAATAGAAGGTTGTGAAAAGAGAGAAAAAAAGGTTGTAAATAGAGGGAAATAAAATAAAATGTTGTAAAAAGAGGGGAAAAAGGTTGAAAATAGAGGGAAATAAAATAGAAAGTTGTAAAAAGAGGGGGAAAAAGTTGTAAATACAGGGAAATAAAATAGAAGGTTGTGAAATGAGGGGAAAAAAGGCTGTGCAAAAAGGGAAAGAAAAGAAAATTTTGTAAAAAGAGGGAAAAAAAAGGTTGTGAAAAAAGGGTAGGAAAAGAAAAAGTTGTAAAAAGATGTAAAAAAAGGTTGTAAATAGAGGGATATAAAATAAAATGTTGTAAAAAGAGGGAAAAAAGGTTGTAAATAGAGAGAAAGGAAAGAAAAGGTTTGTGAAAATAGGGAAATAAAATAGAAGGTTGTAAAAAGAAGGAAAAAAAGGCTGTGAAAAGAGGGAAAGAAAAAAAAGTGTGAAAAAATGGAAACTTAAGAAAGATGCCATGACTTTTTTTCCTTTAACCCCCCCTATTTATTTCTATTTTTTCTTCACCTTTTTTTGTTCTCTTCTCCAGCTTGCACCGCCCTTTCTCTCCACCTTCCCGGCGCAGCAAAGAGCCGTGAGGGATCTGAATAATCCATTGTTTAGCCTCGGTAAAGTTGCTTTCTTTTCTTTTTGCTGTGTTTTTTGGGGGGTGTCTTTATCCTTGCTTATGTTTTTATCTTTTCTTTTTGGGTTCCTTTCTCCACTTCCTATTCGCATCTTCCTCCTTTTATGTTTTTTTTCCTCCCCCTTTTTTTTTTTCCTTTTTTTTCCCTTTTTTTTTTTTTTTTTTTTTTCTTTTTTTTTTTCCCCTCCCNATCTCTTTTAAACAAGCCCCTTTTGTGGGCCAAGAAAAAAATATTGGGTGTCTCTGAAAACGACCGCTCACTCGTTTGCGAAAGTGCATTGGAAGGCAAAGCTTTTGCGGTCCAAGTACTTTGGTGCCCCGGGGGGAAAGCTTCAACGAAACCAAGGAAGAAGTACACAAAGTTACAGGGGGAATCTTCCAGGCGTGGGATGAATACAGTCGAGGAGAAAAGTCGGCCCTACAGCTTCTGAATGCCTGTGCTCACTTAAATGGACCAAAGTGAGTGAATATCGTGTGTTCACAAAGACTGTTTGGTGGACTGTTAACTTCATGTGGACATTTTATTTCGGTTGTTTTATGTGTTACCCTTTATGTGCTTTTACATTTCTTGCAACATGTACACGGATCATAAATGGATGTGCTGTATCTTTTGTCTCCATGTTCACCTTAAAGGTAATGACCCACGAATCATTTTTCGTTATGATTAATGACGTCAGCCAATGCTTTAAGCATTAGCAATGAGAGTCATTAATCGTAACGAAAAATTATTCGTGGGCCATTACCTTTAATTGGTTCCCTTTAATTAAGCTGTGCAAACTGTCTGTATCATTCGAATTCGTATCATTCTGTAGCATTGTTTCTCATTATAATAAATCTGGTATGTGCTGTATTTGTTGTCTGAAAGTAAATTTGTCTCTGTATCATTATAATAAATCTCGTAGATGTGCTGTACTTGTTGTCTCCACGTTCAAAGTAATGTCACTGTCAATTTGTTTCTGTATCAGTGCCTCATTTATATAATAAATTGCATTTGAATTGTAAAATGTCTCGTTATTGGGTTTTTATTACATCCGAGGCAGTTTGCCAATGAATGGACTGCCACTCATAGAGAGCTTTTTCTAACTGCATGTCAAATTTCATAAACATCGGTTAAGAAATAAAAAAGTTCCTTCAGAAACGTCCATTAAAATTTCTGGGATTTGGAGTCATTTTGTATCAAGTATAGGCGTCCAGCCTCTGGCCCCTTTGCTTTTGGCTCAGTTCTTGCGGCTGGAACGTGACAGCGAGCCACGTTCCAGCCAATTAACTCATTACATGAATTACTCATTAAGGGTTTGTTCTATGCAAAAAGTTTGTTATACAGACCCCATTGATTTTGACAGCACTAAGTACTTGGATGTCGAATGTCAGCTCAATCCGACAATAATTAGGAGTAGTTTACGCTAATTACTCATTAAGAGCTTGTTTTACGCAAAAAATTCTTCCGACGACCCCCCTTGATTTTGACAGCACTACTTGCATGTCAAATTTCAGCTCAATCCGACAATATTTAGGAGTAGTTATACACTTTTGGGCGGAAACTTGGTTCCACGGGTCTTATGGTAAGCGACAGCGAGCTTTGCTCGCTGTCAATTATCTAAATTCCAGAAATGTTTTAAAATGGACGTTTCTGAAGGAACTTTTTTTATTTCTCATCTGATTTTTATGAAATTTGACGTGTAGTTAGGTATTGTTTAGAAACTAAGTGTGTCAAAATTTGGAGAAATTTGAAGAAGAAATATGGAAATTATCGTAGAAAAATTGACTATCACTCAAATCCTGTTTTGACTATAGTACGGAATTCGAAGTACACTGTCCCTTTAAGACCGGTCGACAACAGCATTTCGTCATCATTTTGTGCGTAAACAAATCGATCAGTATTTCTGATGATTTTGTAGTCATTTGATGAACAGTTTTGAAACAGTATAGTAATTTCCGTGGGGCGAATCCGGGGGGTGAAACGTCCGCGAGTGGGGCGAAACGTCCGCAAATGGGGGCGAAACGTCCGCAAATGGGGGCGAAACGTCCGCAAATGGGGGCGAAACGTCCGTTAAAGTGGGGCGAAACGTCCGCGATTGGGCGGGGGCGAAACATCCATGGGCGAAACGTCCGGCATTCGACAATATAGTACATGTATACCAATTCTGATCTTGGGTAAAACGTATATAGTAGTGATGGACCGAATGTCTATTTTCCGTATTCGCGAATGCGAATGCGAATATTCGGTTTTAATATTCGCGAATGCGAATGCGAATTGCGAATATTAAATAATATTTCAAGTAATACACTATTTTTAATATCATACAGGTAACTGAAATATTTTGTATGTATTATAAGAGTTCACCCATTAAAAAATAACTGTCTAAAAAGTATATTCCATTCAAGTTTCTATGTTGCCAGGTTGCGGGACGAGGACCTACTCTTACACGAATACTTTCATGAATAATTATTATTGCAGTTTACACTGTGCAATATCACTAGAGATAATCTCGAAATAATCCCAAACCACACTGGTGTGACTGGAAGTCATAACGCAGTAGGTTGCGGCAACACTGTTCTCTTTGAAAGAAAGTTGATTGTGGGTCGTGGGTGACAGAGAAGATGCTTAATTACTGCTGTATAGCGCACGAGGCATTGAACTGAGTTCAGTAACAGTGATCTTCAGAGTAGTGGCTGCCACTCTGTTGAAGGGTGAAGGATGGAGTTAGTGTTCAAAGGACTATGGCCTTGGCTACCACTACGCCTCCTCACCCAGTTCTTTTAACTAACGCTCGGCTAAACTATTAATTCATTTATATGTTTGCTTGTGTAATAATATGTTCACTTGTTTTTTTTTGTAAGTATATTGATTTGGGCAAAATATTCGCATATTCGCAAACAACTACGAGTGGGAGTGCGAATGCGAATATTGAAAAACATGCGAATATTGGGTCCATCACTAGTACAGGGAGGTCCCGTTATACGAGCATTCGGTATACGAGAATCCGATGATACGAGATGTGTAAATAGGGTCTATTTTCAATATACGAGATCGAAAACCCAATGATACGACATTCAAACTGGGGTGAGTAAAATTTATCAAGTTCAAAATGCGCGCCCTACCACTCCCAGGCTGGACAAAGGGGGATTTGGTTGACCCCAGTGAGGTCACCCCTAGCAAGCCGTGACCTGAAGGGTAAGTAAGCATATGGCGCGGCCTGACATTTAGGGGTAATTAGCAGGTGTGAGTTCCCAACCTTGGGACCGCAGTCAGTTCACCCCTAGCAAGGAGTGACCTGAAGGGTAATTAAGCATATGGCGCGGCCTGACCTTTAGGGGTAATTAGCAGGTGTGCGGCCCCAACCTTGGATCGCTACACTACCTTCTTTTGTATCACATGGCGTCCCCTACATTACAACGTCTTTTTTGCTTGTTATGCATGTTTTATGTTTAATTAATGTGCAGTTATGTTATTTTGTGTGCTATTTTCTCTTTCAGAATGCTTTTTCTACAGAATAGGTAGTACAGTGTGGGTAATATAGACGCTGTGTGTTTGTTGTGTTTGCTATAGTTTATTTTAGCTTGAAAAACATGTTTTTTTTTTTTATTGTTTTTTTTTTTATTGATGGGGTCCTGGAACCAAACCTATAAATTAATACCATTAGTCATGTGTTTCGTAATACGAGATTTCGCTTTACGAGTACGCCCGGTGGAACCTAACTGCTCGTATCTTAGGGACCTCCCTGTCTATAGTATTGTCAGACAACTATTCACCAGGGAGCAGTGTTTCAGTATAATGGTAGGGTACGTAGTGTTCGAGGCAAGAGCACATTCGCTTGAAATGTTCTATGTTCTACTTTGATTACTATTCTACATTCAATGTTTCCACCACGTTTTACCCAAAATCGGAATTGGTATATATTGTCAAACAACTATTCACCGGAAGCAGTGTTTCAGTATACGGGTAGGGTAGGTGTTCTAGGCAAAGGCACTTCGCTTGAAATGTTCTAGGGTTCTACTTTGATTTACTACTCTACATTCGGTAGCCAGTCAGAACGTCCACGGGTCAAAACGTCCATGGTTCAGAATGACCATAACGTCCACGTGCCCATAATGTCCACGGGGTTATTTTAGTTTAGTTTAGTTTTAGTTTATTTTAGTTTAGTTTAGTTTAGCTTAGTTTAGTTTAGTTTAGGTTAGTTTAGTTTAGGTTATTTAGTTTGGGTTAGGTTATTTTGGTTTAGGTTAGAGGAGTTTTCTGCGGGATCCGGTTGCAACCGAAAAATTTCGGTTGCTCAAATTTCGATCCCTGTTCAAACCATCCGGGGAAAGATGATTGGCCCGACCCGCAATCATTTGTTGTTGTTGTGACCGTTTGGCAACCAAAAAATTTTTTCCGATTGCAACCAAAAAAATCCCCCGCAGAAAACGCCTTAGGTTAGATTTGGGTATGATGGACGTTCTCACCCGTGGACGTTATGGTAACCCCGTGGGCGTTTTGTACAGTGGACGTTTTCACCCGTGGACGTTCTGACCGGCAACCGTACATTCAATGTTTCCACCCATGTTTTACCCAGGATCACAAAGGCATACATTGTCAAACAATATTCACCCAGGTAGCAGTTTTCAGTGCGGGATTTGTGAGGTGTAGCCCACTCGGGCCAGGGTAGGTGGTGAGTCGCTACACCGGGTGGTCACATATGTGTCCTTCGTAGTGAGTGGCGTTTTATCTGGAATAATACCTCCTTTTTTTCCCGAAAATGACTGGGCAGGCCTCGTCCATTTCTACCTCATTTTCATTCAAAGATTACTCAAGAACCTCTTTTTTGCAAATTAACCAGTGTTTTTGGTGACGAGCCGGGTTGGTGATGACATGAAGTGTAACACTGCCACTCTACCCTGCCAGTTACCCCACCTTTACATACACTAACTTAACCTAATCTGACCTAACCCCACGTTTTAACCTTCGAACTGAAGCCAAATTCGCAATAAAAGTGTCCGCGGCAAGGGAAGAACAGAGGCGATGCAGGTCACAAGAGGAAGAAGAGGGAGGCGACGTCAACACTGAGTGAAGTTGTGAAACCCAAACCCAACACTTCCCTCACCTTCACCAACCACAACCCGCGGCTGCTGTTGGTGACATCCAAGTCCTTCTCGGCATGTGGGCCACTCATCGGGTGCTCCCACGGTGGTCTGAGGGAAGGTGATGGCACTAATAGGATGAAAAGCTGTACTGCTGACCCCGATTTGGCGCGGGCGGCTTTTCGTCTTCTTCTTGTGGCTGTTTGTGTGTGTCGCCGCCTCTTTCAGGGAGCTACAATACATTTGTTACACTTTACAACGGATCACCCAAGCTCTGTCATGCTATTATGTGTTCACTCCTAATATATTTATTGCTTGTCAATCTTCGGATGTCGGGCTTCGGAATATACGGTAAAAAAAGTATGTGATATTTGTGTGCTGAAAAGTTATGATTTCGTATGCTCTCTCTCTCTCTCTCTCTCTCTCTCTCTCCTTCTCTCTCTCTTTTCTCTCTCTCTCTCTCTCTCCTCTCTCTCCTCCCCCTCTCTCTCTCTCTCTCTCTTTTCTCTCTCCCTCCTCTAGATGCAAAAAAAACATGACTTTATGCATGACGCCTATAAGGTGAATTTCATGCTTGAATTTCCTTACAATGCATTTTTTTTCTTCATTTATCAAACATCAAAAAGTAGGGAGAGGCTTTTGAAGATTGGGGATTTTCCAACCGCATCCCAACGTACTTTTCACCATGGAGGGGACAAGTGCCAAAATGTTTTTAGTGCCAAAAAAATTAGAGCGCCAAAAATTTGTGCCAAAAATTTTTTAGTGCCAAAAACATTTTGATGCCCAAATTTTTGAGTGCCAAACAATTTGCGTGCCAAAAAAATTGAGTGCCAAAAATTGTGCCAAATTTTTTGAAGTGCTCAAAATTTTCGTGGGGTGCCAACAAAAATTTGTGCCAAAAATTTAGCCAAAATTTGGTGGGGTGCCAAAATATTTTTTTAGTGCCAAAAAATTTTGTGCCAAAAAATGTTGATGGCAACATTTTTGAGTGCCAAAAAATTTGGAGTGTCAAAAAATGTAAGAGCCAACAATTTTTTAGTGCCAACATGTTTTGAGTGCCAAAAAAATGTGAATGCCAAAAAATTTTGAGCGCCAAAAAAAGTTGAGTGCCAAAAATGTTACTTTTGTTTTCTTTTGTAAAACTACAGTATTGTACTAAATACACGGAAAGCTAACGTTACTTCATCCTGTGTGCTTTATCTATGTAGTATGCGTGTAAAATATTTAAAAAATGGTAATCTTTCATAAATATTTTTTCCCTCTCTTTCCCCCTTTCTGGCAGCCCTGGGAAGATAAGAAAGTTTGCAGGGAAAAAAGGACT
>JACEEZ010004290.1:0-20135 GCA_016584305.1 Chionoecetes opilio | reverse complement strand
CATTCCTTAATTGTCCCTTAATTAGCTGTGCAAACTGTCTGTATCATTCGAATTCGTATCATTCTGTAGCATTGTTTCTCATTATAATAAATCTGGTATGTGCTGTATTTGTTGTCTGAAAGTAAATTTGTCTCTGTATCATTATAATAAATCTCGTAGATGTGCTGTACTTGTTGTCTCCACGTTCAAAGTAATGTCACTGTCAATTTGTTTCTGTATCACGTGCCTCATTTATATAATAAATTGCATTTGAATTGGTAAAATGTCTCGTTATTGGGTTTTTATTACATCCGAGGCAGTTTGCCAATGAATGGACTGCCACTCATAGAGGGCTTTTTCTAACTGCATGTCAAATTTCATAAACATCGGTTAAGAAATAAAAAAGTTCCTTCAGAAACGTCCATTAAAATTTCTGGGATTTGGAGAGCATTTTGTATCAAGTATAGGCGTCCAGCCTCTGGCCCCCTTTGCTTTTGGCTCAGTTCTTGCGGCTGGAACGTGACAGCGAGCCACGTTCCAGCCAATTAACTCATTACATGAATTACTCATTAAGGGTTTGTTCTATGCAAAAAGTTTGTTATACAGACCCCCATTGATTTGACAGCACTAAGTACTTGGATGTCGAATGTCAGCTCAATCCGACAATAATTAGGAGTAGTTTACGCTAATTACTCATTAAGAGCTTGTTTACGCAAAAAAAATTCTTCGACGACCCCCATTGATTTTGACAGCACTACTTGCATGTCAAATTTCAGCTCAATCCGACAATATTTAGGAGTAGTTATACACTTTTGGGCGGAAACTTGGTTCCACGGGTCTTATGGTAAGCGACAGCGAGCTTTGCTCGCTGTCAATTATCTAAATTCCAGAAATGTTTTAAAATGGACGTTTCTGAAGGAACTTTTTTTATTCTCATCTGATTTTTATGAAATTTTGACGTGTAGTTAGGTATTGTTTAGAAAACTAAGTGTGTCAAAATTTGAGAAATTTGAAGAAGAAATATGGAAAATTATCGTAGAAAAATTGACTATCACTCAAATCCTGTTTTGACTATAGTACGGATTCGAAGTACACTGTCCCTTTAAGACCGGTCGACAACAGCATTTCGTCATCATTTTGTGCGTAAACAAATCGATCAGTATTTCTGATGATTTTGTAGTCATTTGATGAACAGTTTTGAAACAGTATAGTAATTTTCCGTGGGGCGAATCCGGGGGGTGAAACGTCCGCGAGTGGGGCGAAACGTCCGCAAATGGGGGCGAAAACGTCCGCAAATGGGGCGAAACGTCCGCAAAGGGGGCGAAAGTCCGTTAAAGTGGGGCGAAACGTCCGCGATTGGGCGGGGGCGAAACATCCATGGGGCGAAACGTCCGGCATTCGACAATTATAGTACATGTATACCAATTCTGATCTTGGGTAAAACGTATATAGTAGTGATGGACCGAATGTCTATTTTCCGTATCGCGAAGTGCGAATGCGAATATTCGGTTTTAATATTCGCGAATGCGAATGCGAATTGCGAATATTAAATAATATTTCAAGTAATACACTATTTTTAATATCATACAGGTAACTGAAATATTTTGTATGTATTATAAGAGTTCACCCATTAAAAAATAACTGTCTAAAAAGTATATTCCATTCAAGTTTCTATGTTGCCAGGTTGCGGGACGAGGACCTACTCTTACACGAATACTTTCATGAATAATTTATTATTGCGTTTACACTGTGCAATAATCACTAGAGATAATCTCGAAATAATCCCAAACCACACTGGTGTGACTGGAAGTCATAACGCAGTAGGTTGCGGCAACACTGTTCTCTTTGAAAGAAAGTTGATTGTGCTCGTGGGTGACAGAGAAGATGCTTAATTACTGCTGTATAGCGCACGAGGCATTGAACTGAGTTCAGTAACAGTGATCTTCAGAGTAGTGGCTGCCACTCTGTTGAAGGGTGAAGGATGGAGTTAGTGTTCAAAGGACTATGGCCTTGGCTACCACTACGCTCCTCACCCAGTTCTTTTAACTAACGCTCGGCTAAACTATTAATTCATTTATATGTTTGCTTGTGTAATAATATGTTCACTTGTTTTTTTTTGTAAGTATATTGATTTGGGCAAAATATTCGCATATTCGCAAACAACTACGAGTGGGAGTGCGAATGCGAATATTGGAAAAAACATGCGAATATTCGTCCATCACTAGTACAGGGAGGTCCCGTTATACGAGCATTCGGTATACGAGAATCCGATGATACGAGATGTGTAAATTAGGGTCTATTTTCAATATACGAGATCGAAAATCCAATGATACGACATTCAAACTGGGGTGAGTAAAATTATCAAGTTCAAAATGCGCGCCCTACCACTCCCAGGCTGGACAAAGGGGGAATTTGGTTGACCCCAGTGAGGTCACCCCTAGCAAGCCGTGACCTGAAGGGTAAGTAAGCATATGGCGCGGCCTGACATTTAGGGGTAATTAGCAGGTGTGAGTTCCCAACCTTGGGACCGCAGTCAGTTCACCCCTAGCAAGGAGTGACCTGAAGGGTAATTAAGCATATGGCGCGGCCTGACCTTTAGGGGTAATTAGCAGGTGTGCGGCCCCAACCTTGGGATCGCTACACTACCTTCTTTTGTATCACATGGCGTCCCCTACATTACAACGTCTTTTTTGCTTGTTATGCATGTTTTATGTTTAATTAATGTGCAGTTATGTTATTTTGTGTGCTATTTTCTCTTTCAGAATGCTTTTTCTACAGAATAGGTAGTACAGTGTGGGTAATATAGACGCTGTGTGTTTGTTGTGTTTGCTATAGTTTATTTTAGCTTGAAAAACATGTTTTTTTTTTTTTTTATTTTTTTTTTTTTATTGATGGGGTCCTGGAACCAAACCTATAAATTAATACCATTAGTCATGTGTTTTCGTAATACGAGATTTCGCTTTACGAGTACGCCAGGTGGAACCTAACTGCTCGTATCTTAGGGACCTCCCTGTCTATAGTATTGTCAGACAACTATTCACCCAGGGCAGTGTTTCAGTATAATGGTAGGGTACGTAGTGTTCGAGGCAAGAGCACATTCGCTTGAAATGTTCTATGTTCTACTTGATTACTATTCTACATTCAATGTTTCCACCACGTTTTACCCAAAATCGGAATTGGTATATATTGTCAAACAACTATTCACCCAGGAAGCAGTGTTCAGTATACGGGTAGGGTAGGTGTTCTAGGCAAAGGCACATTCGCTTGAAATGTTCTATGTTCTACTTTTGATTACTACTCTACATTCGGTAGCCAGTCAGAACGTCCACGGGTCAAACGTCCATGGTTCAGAATGACCATAACGTCCACGTGTCATAATGTCCACAGGGTTATGTTAGTTTAGTTTAGTTTAGTTTAGTTTTAGTTTAGTTTAGTTTAGCTTAGTTTAGTTTAGTTTAGGTTAGTTTAGTTTAGGTTAGGTTAGTTTAGGTTAGGTTAGTTTAGGTAGGTTAGGTTAAGGAGTTTTCTGCGGGGATCCGGATTGCAACCGAAAAAATTTCGGTTGCTCAAATTTCGATCCCTGTTCAACCATCCAGGGAAGATGATTGGCCCGACCCGCAATCATTTGTTTGTTGTTGTGACCGTTGCAACCGAAAAATTTCCGATTGCAAACCAAAAAATCCCCCGCAGAAAACGCCTTAGGTTAGATGGATATGAATGGACGTTCTCACCCGTGGACGTTATGGTAGACCCCGTGGGCGTTTTGTACAGTGGACGTTTTCACCCGTGGACGTTCTGACCGGCAACCGTACATTCAATGTTTCCACCATGTTTTACCCAGGATCACAATTGGCATACATTGTCAAACAAATATTCACCCAGGTAGCAGTGTTTCAGTGCGTATTTGTGAGGTGTAGCTACTCGGGCCAGGGTAGGTGGTGAGATCGCTACACCGGGTGGTCACATATGTGTCCTTCGTAGTGAGTGGCGTTTTATCTGGAATAATACCTCCTTTTTCCAGAAAATGACTGGGCAGGCCTCGTCCATTTCTACCTCATTTTCATTCAAAGATTACTCAAGAACCTCTTTTGTGCAAAATTAACCAGTGTTTTTGGTGACGAGCCGGTTGGTGATGACATGAAGTGTAACCACTGCCACTCTACCCTGCCAGTTACCCCACCTTTACATACACTAACTTAACCTAATCTGACCTAACCCCACGTTTTAACCTTCGAACTGAAGCCAAATTCGCAATAAAAAGTGTCCGCGGAAAGGGGAAAGAACAGAGGCGATGCAGGTCACAAGAGGAAGAAGAGGGAGGCGCACGGTCAACACTGAGTGAAGTTGTGAAACCCAAACCCAACACTTCCCTCACCTTCACCAACCACAACCCGCGGCTGCTGTTGGTGACATCCAAGTCCTTCTCGGCATGTGGGCCACTCATCGCGGTGCTCCACGGTGGTCTGAGGGGAAGGTGATGGCACTAATAGGATGAAAAGCTGTACTGCTGACCCCGAGTGGCTGCTGGCGGCTTTTCGTCTTCTTCTTGTGGCTGTTTGTGTGTGTCCGCCGCCTCTTTCACGGAGCTACAATACATTTGTTACACTTTACAACGGATCACACCAAGCTCTGTCATGCTATTATGTGTTCACTCCTAATATATTTATTGCATTGTCAATCTTCGGATGTCTGGCTTCGGGATATATACGGTAAAAAAAGTATGTGATATTTGTGTGCTGAAAAGTTATGATTTCGTATGCTCTCTCTCTCTCTCCTCTCTCTCTCTCCTCTCTCTCTCCTCTCTCTTCTCTCTCCTCTCTCTCTCTCTCTCTCTCTCTCTCTTCTCTCTCTCTCTCTCTCTCTCTCTCTCTCAGATGACCAAAACATGCCACTTTGCATGACGCCTATAGAGGGTGATTTCATGCTTGAATTCCTTCACATATGCATCTTTTTTTCTTCATTTATGCAAACTCAAAAGTAGGGAGAGGCTTGTTGAGATGAGGGATTTTCCAACCGCATACCCAACGTACTTTCACCAATGGAGGTGACAAGTTGCCAAAATGTTTTGAGTGCCAAAAAATTAGAGCGCCAAAAATTTGTGCCAAAAATTTTTGAGTGCCAAAAAACATTTGAGTGCCCAACTTTTTGAGTGCAAACAAGTTTGCTGTGCCAAAAAAATTGGAGTTGGCCAAAAATTTGTGCCAAAATTTTTTGAAGTGCTCAAAATTTTCGTGGAAGTGCCAAAAAATTAGTGCCAAAAATTTATGCCAAAATTTGGTGAGTGCCAAAATATTTTGAGTGCCAAAAAATTTTGTGCCAAAAAATGTTGAGTGGCAACATTTTTGAGTGCCAAAAAATTTGGAGTGTCAAAAAAAATGTAAGAGCCAACAATTTTTAGTGCCAACATGTTTTGAGTGCCAAAAAAATGTGAATGCCAAAAAATTTTGAGCGCCAAAAAAAGTTGAGTGCCAAAAATGTTACTTTTGTTTTCTTTTGTAAAACTACAGTATGTGTACTAACATACACGGAATAGCTATACGTTACTTCATCCTGTGTTGCTTTATCTATGTAGTATGCTGTGTAAAAATATTTAAAAGAATGGTATATCTTTTCATAAATAATTTTTTCCCTCTCTTCCCTTGCTGGCAGCACTCTGGTAAAGATAAGAAAAAGTTTGCAGGAAGAAATATGTTACTTTTCTGGGGGTTTTCATAATACACTTTTTCACTCTCAAATTAGAGCAACAGAGCTTCAAAATAAAACAAAATTAATTTCAAAATATAATAGATGAATTTTTTCTTTTAATTTGAAATTCAATTATTTTAATTTGAAGCTCAGTTATTTCAATTTGAAGTTCAGTTATTTGAATCTAAACTTCAGTTGTTTTATAAACTTCAGTTGTTTTAATTTAAACTTCAGTTGTTTTAATTTAAACGTCAGTTGTGTTAGTTTTAATTTAAACTTCAGTTGTTATAATTTGAGATTCACTTGTTTTAATTTGAAGTTCAGTGGTTTTAATTTGAAGATCAGTTGTTTTAATTTGAGAGTGAAAAGGTGTATTCCGTTTTTTAATGCATTTATTGTGCTGAATTCGACAACATACGCTGATAATTTGTTCCATCGATTGACTACACTGACATTAAAATAATTCTTCCGAAGATGTGTGTAGAAACGCAGTTGATTTAGTTTTTTCATACTAATGTTTCTTGTTGTCACTTGAGAAGAGAGTTCAAAAGTGTTCTTGTGGTTGATGATATCGAATCCTTTAAATATCTTTAAAAGTTTCTATCAAGTCCCCACGGATCCTACGAATATTTAAGAAAAACATATTTAGGTTTTGCAACCGCTTTTCAAGGCATATATGGAATCAATTTGGTTGCTTTTCTTTGAACTTATTCTAACTTCATATTTTACGACACTAGGTGACCAGAATTAGACGTCATATTCCAAGATCAATTGAATTTTAATTAATTTAGATGGTCAGTTAATCTTGGCATATTTTAAGAGCGGCCTGACAAAAAACGTATATAAACGGAAGGAGAGGAAGATGATGATGATGATAAGGAGGAGCTTAAGAATTTTTATCTACCAGGGAGATGGTAGATTCTGAAAGGGATGGGTATGGGTCACAACAAAAAACAGGAGGAGGAGAAGAAAGAGGAAGAGGAGGAGGAGAAGAAAGAGGAAAAGGAGGAGGAGGAGGAAAAGGAGAAAGATCACAATGAATAAGAAGAGACAGCAAGAAGCAGAGGCTGGGAACGAAAAATAGGACGGAAGGAATGTGAAGGTCAACCTCTAAGATCATAATAGCGTTGTGGTCGAAGAAAAAAAACGAGTAGAATTATCTTTAAACACCTGAACGCTGGAAAAAGTGTGTGTGTGTGTGTGTGTGTGGTGTGTGGTGTGTGTGTGTGTGTGTGTGTGTGTGTGTGTGTGTGTGAGCTACAAGAACATACGAAAAACTAACCTAATGCGGTTGTAAATGCAATAAAGAATTACACAAACAAATCCCAAAAATCTACGCTTTTACATAACTTCACAAGAAACTCGAGCTGACAGCATTTTCCTGACTCAAGATAACCAACAATCAAAAAGAAAGAAAGAAAAAATATATACCAACACAGAAAACGTTGAAGGAAAAATGAATATAAAAGAATAAACAAGATAAAATAACAACTCGAAATAACTGTAAATAAGTTTTTCAAATCACACAAAACTACAAAAAAAAACCAGTGAGCCTTGTAAAGATAAGCAACAGGATGATCAAATAAAAAAAAAACTAGAATGATCAAATTAAATACAGAGATAAAAATATAGATAAAAAAGAGAGAAAAAAAAGAATAAGTGATAAAAACAGATAATAAGAGAAAATAAAATAAACGGGGGCGATAAAAATATAAAAAAAAGTGATAAATGGAGAGACTTTATGTGTGGAAAAAGGGAAAAAAAGGAAGAATGAGATAATAAGATGAAATAATGAGAGATGATGTGAAATATTGGGAATGATAAAGAGAGTATCATGTTTATTCTACGGGGAAAGAAAAGGTAAGGCCATAAAGACAATAGTACAAATAATAGAAAATAATAAACCGACAATAATTGAGGAATGAAACAAAGTCAACGTGATCTGCAAAATATAATTATCGGCCCGTATCTAGATTTATTTTTTTTACTAGTCTTTGATTTATTTGCCTGCTATTTTTGTTATTATCGATTTTAAAAAGTAGTCGTCCGACCATTTACTTTTCCTGATTTTAATGCAGTCAAATATAGCCTTTGACGAGTTATCAACAATACGTCGTCATTTTTTGACCCAGTCACCCTTTTTTAAATAACCCGAAATAAAAAATCTGAAAATTCCCCGATTTCTCAAACGCATCAAGATTTGCAGACGCTCAGGTCGGGAAGTCCGTCCAGGTCGTGGGGTCACGCAACAAAAAGGAAAGGGTGAGATAGTTGAGTTAGTTTTCAGGAATTAGGGGGGATAAGGTATCGTAGCTAGAAGGCATTGTCGGGTGGAGCAACAGGTGACAGGGAATAGTTTTGAAGTATTTTAAGGGGATAAGTGTTTTCGTGAGGTTTTAAAGAGGGGACCATTGAGATCCGTTAGTGGACGGGAAGATGGGGGCAGGGCACTGGGTAAAAAAGGGGTCAGAAGTGGGAAATCTTTGAAGCAAAGGGAAAAGGGAAGTAGGCGAGACAGGGAGATGCGGATCGTGTGATGAGGTGGTGAGAAAAAAGCAGGCACAGTGCCCGCTATTTGTAAAAAAAGCACGGACAAGGACAGTGGCTTGCAGTGCGATACTGCAAATGGTGGTGCACAGTACCTGTGAGGGGATGCGGCGAGCTTTAAAAAGAGCCCCAGGGCCTAAGGAACTGGGTTCTGGGGGGAAGTGTAGAAAGCGGGTAATTAAAAGGATATGAAAGGATCCAAAAGAAAGGGTGGGAAGGGGCGGGGACTAGGGAACTAGAACAGTAAAGGGTGACTAAAGGAGGAAAAGGAGTGGATACAAGCCCTGGAGGGGGATTATAAAAACCTTGCAAGTAAAAAGAAACAGGGAGGCAGAAAGGGCAGGTAAGGGTAATGAGCGGGGGCTTGGGGGCCAACCCACCAGGGGCCCGGGGGGATGAGGCCTGCTTGACGTAGGCGTCGCCAAAGCGGCACCCAAAGGAGAGGAGAGGGGGGGGAGCTGCAGCGGTGGAAGATTCGTAGCAGGGGGGTCTGGGATGTTGAGGGTGTGGGTGAGGCTAGGGGAGCTGCAGGGTGGAAGATGTCGAAGTGGGGGGCCTAGGGGGGTTTTGAGGGTGTGGGTTTGAGACTGGGGGACCTGCCCCCCCTCACCCTCGCCTTTGAGGCCACTGAATCGTGGTGAGGCTGGTCGATCCCCCCCCCATCGCTTTTGCCTGGCGGAGCTAAAGCTGCTGAGGGCGTTTTGGGGCTGGGGGACCTGATGCCCCCCCCCGGTGGGGCTGGGCCGTGGGCCCCAGTGGGGGAAGAGGTATGGAGATTACCAACCCAGGGGGAGTCAGGACTGTAGAAAAACGGGGGGCAACCGCAGGGCAAAAAAGTGGCCCATCGGTAAGGAGATAGTTGGTGAAAAAAGTTAGGGGACACGTGGCGATGAGAGCCCAGAAGAGTGTCTGGTTAGCCTGAGTGGCAAGGGGGTAGGGGATTTGTGAAGGAGGTGAGGGGCGGTGAAGGTGTACGGGAAGGAAGGGTTTGATAATGAGGGAGGGGGGAACAGCCTTGGGATTGGCCCCGGCAGACGGTGGGGAAAGGGAGGGAGTCTTAAAAGGATAAAAGAAGGACGGAAAAAAGTACGGTGGCTGTGGTGGGAACATGAGGCACCTCGGGAAATGCAGGGTATGGGGAAATGAGACGGACACAAACAAGCGACTCCAAAGAGGAGGTTGAAAAAATGAAAGCGGAGTCATGGGATCCAGGGGAAAATGGAAAGCTTCATAGACCGGGGACGGTGCACCCCCCACAGGAGGTTTTTGAGGGAAAACAAAGTGCACCTAAAGGGGAAGGAGAAGAGGCGGATGTGTGGGAGAATGTTGGTGGATACGCGGACTGAGAGACTCTGCAAGTTGGGGGAAAAAAAGGGGGTTGACAATGCGAATGAGGATTTTGACAAAAAAAGGGAAATGTGAGGTGGGCCCTGTGTGAATGTTTGAGGATGGAATGTTGAAAAAATGGAAGCCCCTCAGCAAGAAATGAATAAAGGGGAACATTGACGTAGTTGGAGTGACAAAAACCCAAAAATGGAGAGAGAATTGAACTTAGATCTGAGACTTACGTATGATGGAAAGGGCAGAATAAGCAGCAAAAAAAAGGGTGGGGGAGGGGAGTATTGTGAGGCAAAAAGCAGTATGATGTAGAGGAGCTAGAGTAGGAGGTGTGAAATGGGTGAGGTATCAGGGCGTACTCGGAATATAAGGTTTTGCGGAAGGGAAGAGAAAGGATCTTGGGATATGTGTTACTGAAAGGGGAAAGGGAACAGGAGCGAGAGCCGGAATAAAAGGGAAAGTATAGAATTGTGCAAAGGTTTGTAGAACAGAATAGAAGGAAAATGTGATTGTGATGGGAGACTGAATGGCCTTTGGGTGGTTGGAGGGGAAAAGAAAAATGGAAAAGGCCAAATTTTGCTGCTTGATTTGCAGAGGAGAATAATTAGAAATTTTGAATGTGACCCGGCGAGGAAAAGAGTGACCTGGGTGGAAGGGAGAATGAATCTGCCTTTGACTTTATTTTTAGTAAACCGAAGGCTAGAGAACGGGTGAGAAGTATGTGGGTGGATGAGGAAAGGAAAACAATCGACGTAGCGAGGACCATAACGTCATGGTAATGGATATGAGTGTTTGAAAAAAAAAAAGGTGAACGTAAAAGAGGAGGGGAAATGGACGTTGGAAATTTAGAGATGCAGAGGGGGGATTATTTCAGAGAATGGTGAGTAAAGGACTGGAAGCGGGGAGAGAAGGGTTTGAGGGTTTTGAGAGAGGGGGGTTGGAGATAAAATGAGAGATGTTAAGGGGAAAGCTTAACAAAGTGGCAGAAGAGGCAAGGCAAAAAAAAGTAAGAGAGCAAATGGCAGGACAAGAAAGATTTGGGTGGAACAATGGATCGAAAAGGGCCCAGGAAAGAAAGGAAACGTCAAATAGGAAGTGTAGGAGTCGAAAAAGAAAAGGTCAAACAGTAAGCAAAAAGAATAGAGTATGAAAGGGCATGGGAAGAGTATAAGAGTAAGCAAAAGGAGGTGAAATGTTTGGGGGGGAAAGGCAAGAGGAAAAAAGAGAAAAAATGATCGAAAAACTTAGGGAAAAAGGTGAGGAAGGAGGTGGGGAATGGTATAAGTTTTAAGGGAGAAGAAGTAAGATACAGGAAATGTGAAAAACTAGTGGTGAAGGCGGTCACAAGGGAGAAAAAGGAAAAATGGCCCGAGCTGTAGAAGACTTCGGAAAAGATATTGGGGGGTGTAAATGAGCCTGATAGTGACTTAGGGAACGTCACCTTAGGGGGGAAAAAATAGGGGGAAATGATGGATGAAGAAATTAGAATGGATGAGATTGAAGGGTATGTAAAAAAACTGAAAAATGGAAAGGGCCCCCGGGAAGGAGGGTTTCCCCGAATGAATTGTATAAAGGGGGAGGTGAGGAGTAATGGGGGGAATGCATGGTTTTTTGGACATAATGGAAGAGGGAAAGGGGTGCCTGGGCCTGGAATGACAGTAGAGACCCTAAATAAGGGAGGCACAAGAGGGAAAAGGATTAAAAATTCGGGCCAATAGCGGTTGTGACAGGGATGTAAGATTTTCTGGGGTGTCTGAATGAAAGCTAGGTGAATTTTGGGGAAAAAAATAAGGGGATGGGTGAAGAGCAAAAAGGGTTTCAAAAAAAGGACGGAGGGGTGAGGACAATATTTTTGTGTGAATAAGTGATTGAGAGAAAAAGGAAGGGGGGAAAAAAAGAAATATCACCTTTCAATATTGAAAAGCGTATGACAGAGTGGATGGGGAGAATGCTATTAAGGTATTGGAGACGATGCTGAGTGAGAAGGTTTTTTAAAATAATAAGCAGTATGTATAGAAACCAGGCCAAGTTCAGTATGGGTGAACCCCGAGACTGGATGGGTGAATAGTAAGAGAGGAGTAAGCCCCGGGCTGTGTCCTTTCTCCTCTATTTTTGGTTAATGTTTTAGGAAATGGCAGGAGATGAAGGTAAGGTCTGGGGGTGAAAATTGGGGGATGAAGTGTTGAGGACGAGTATGCAGGATTGGTGATCCTTAGGGAAAAAAACAATGAGCTCAAAGATGCTAATGCTGTGATGAGTATGGAAGGGGCTTTTAAAAGTTAGGCTCAGTAAGGGAAAAGTCAAGTGTTTGGGGGTGAATGGGGATGACTCGATGATGAAGGATTTTGGATGGGGGTGGGGAAAGAAATAAAGAAACGAAAAAGTACAAGTATCTGGGATTTTGGTTTGGGTGATAAAGGGTGTGAAAAACTAAACATGAGGGATAGCTAGAGCCAACCAGTGGGTTTGGGGGGTAGGGAGTGTGGAAAGGGTGTCGGGCCAACAAGATGAAGTGGGGAGGGACTATGGAAGGGTGTGGCGTCCCCAGCATTATGTATGGCCTGGAAACAATGGGGTGGTTAGGGAAAGGGGTTTTGGGCAATTGGAAGAACACAGAACAAAACAGGGGAATAGCTTAGGAGCCAAGGTTGTGGCAGTGGAAGCGATTAGAGGGAAAAATGGGATGGAGCACGTTTAGAGAGAGGGTACAAAAACAGGACTGAGGTACAGAGCTAGACTGCAACGAATGGATGACAGCAAATGGGAAGCAAAATTTGGGACTGGAAAAATGATGGGAAATGGATGAAAAAACTAGTAAAAGTGGGAAAAATGGACAGGTGAAAAGGGGAATGTTTTGTGACAGGAGGATGGACATGGGAGTATGGTGTATGCAAAAAGGAAAAAAATAGGAGAGTGGAGAGAAAGGAAAAGAAGAAAGGTGAGGGGAAGAGGAAAATCAAAACTGGAAGGTACAGGGAAAGGGCCAGCCACGGTATGAAAGGTTCTATGATGGTGGGGTATGGAGGGGGGCCTACTCTTCAGAGCCAGGACAAATTTCGTGGAGGTAAAAATCGTATGTAAGATGGAAGAATGATGGGACAAGGGGGGTTGAGATGTGTGTACAGGAGTGGAGAAACCGTGGAGCACTTTATGTGGAATGTGAACGGTATGATTTTGCTGAAAACAGATGTTTGGGGGTAGTGGTAGGAGAGGGCGGAGTGGAAGAATGGCGAGAGATGAGAGACAGGAGAGTGGAGATGGAGTACCTGCTGGGGTTTTGTGCTGAGGGAGGAGTGACAGTCGGTGATTGAGAGTGTAAAAGAATTCTTTAGAACCCTTTGGGGGACCCAGGAGAGAGCATTAGAGGCAGGGGGCCCCTCATAGGGGACCCCGTATGAATGTGATGCGAGAGAGGAAGGAGGGGAAAAAAAAATCCCCATTTTTTCTTTCCCCTTTTGCTTCTCTCCTAACAGAAACGTGTGTGGGAGAACGCCGGGCCCAAAGCTTTACTGACACCCTCTGCTGGGGGACTCCCAAATCAAGTTTTAAGTTCAAGTTCAAGTTCAGGGTCCCTGACGTACCATCAGGGAGGGGTCATCTTCCCCCGTTTATCAGAGGCACGAAAAACAGAGATAAATATAATAGAAATTGAAAATATTGGGGGGTTTTTGATAGATTTTTTTTTTCTATATGCCACATGAAGCACCCTTTTTGGGTGCAGCATGCTTCCTTCCCACACACACGCCTGCACACCGACACCCCTTTCCCCCCACCGCCTGCACCCCGACACCCCTTTCCCCCACTCACCCTGCACACTCGCCTCCGTCCCACAACCGCCCTTTACACGAACCCCCTTCCCACACTCACGCCTGCACACCGACACCCTTCCCACACACGCCTCCTTCCCCACACACGCCCGCACACACCTTCCCTTCCCACACAACGCCTGCACCGCACCCTTCCCCACACAAGCCTGGGAAATACTTGGAACCCTCCTTCCCGGGTTTGACTGAAATGAACTACCCCCTGTATTGTATGCTTATTATACTTTACATCTTTAAAGGTTCAGAGTGCGCCGCCTTGGTTAACCCACACGACCGCATGAAATATGAGGTGCCCCAAAAAATTTTAAGTCCAGTTAGGTTAGGTTTGGTATTTTTGTGGTTAAGGTTTTGGTTAGGTTAGGTATACTTTTTGGTTAAGGGGTTTTTTTTGGTAGGGAACTTTGTGGTTTAAAGGGTTTGGTTAGGTTAGGTATACTTTTTGGTTAAGGTTAGGTTAGGTTAGGGTTTCTTTGTGGTTAAAGGTTTAGGTAGGTTTGGTTTTGGTATACTTTTTTGGTTAAGGGTTTGGGTTTGGTAGGTATACTTTTTGGTTAAGGTTAGGTTGGTTTGGGATACTTTTTGGGTTTTGGTTTTGGTTTGGTATACTTTGGGTTGGTTAGGTTAGGTTACTTTTTGGTTAAGGTTAGGTTAGGGATACTTTGTGGGTTTAAAGGGTTTGGTTGTTATTTGTGGGTTAAAGGTTAGGTTAGGTATACTTTGTGGTTAAGGTTAGGTTTGGTATACTTTGTGGTTAAGGTTAGGTTTTGGTTTTGGGATACTTTGTGGTTAAGGTTAGGTTGGTTACTTTGTGGTTAAGGTTAGGTTTGGTTAGGTATACTTTTGGGTTTAAGGTTAGGTTGGTAGGTATACTTTGTGTTAAGTTGGTTAGGTTAGGATACTTTGTGGTTAAGGTTAGGTTTGGTATACTTTGTGGTTAAGGTTAGGGTTTGGTTAGGTATACTTTGTGGTTTTGGTTTTTGGTTAGGTTGGTTTAGGTAACTTTTTGGTTAAGGTAGGTAGGTTTAGGTATCTTTGTGGTTAAGGTTAGGTTAGGTTTACTTTGGGTTAGGTTAGGTTAGGGTTGGTATCTTTGTGGTTAAGGGTTTGGTTAGGTTAGGTATACTTTGTGGTTAAAAGGGTTGGTTGGCTAGGTTAGGTTACTTTGTGGTTAAAGGGTTTGGTTAGGGTAGGTATCTTTGTGGTTTTAAGGGTTTGGGTTTGGTTAGGGATCTTTGGGTTAAGGTTTGGGTTTGGTTAGGTTAGGTATCTTTGTGGTTAAGGTTTGGTTGGTTTTGGTAACTTTGGGTTAAGGGTTAGGCTAGGTTAGGTATACTTTTGGTTAAGGGTTTGGTTAGGTATACTGGTGGGAAGGTTAGGCTAGGTTTAGGTTAGGGATACTTTGTGGGTTTAAAGGGTTTGGGTTTGGTAAATTTTTTTTGGTTAAAGGGTTTGGTTAGGGTAGATCTTTGTGGGTTTTGGTTAGGTTTGGTTGGGATACTTTTTGGTTTAAAGGGTTTGGTTTGGTTAGGTTAGGTTAGTATATTTGTGGTTAAAGGGTTTTGGTTAGGGATACTTTTTGGTTAAGGGGTTTGGTTTGGTTAGGTTAGGTTTGGTTAGGTTAGGTATACTTTGTGGTTAAGGTTAGGTTTGGTTGATTTTTTCTATAGTGACTTTGATTTTTTTTTTGGAGCCATAAAAACTTATATTTTCTTCCCCCCCCCAAAACCCCGTATTTCCCCCCATTCCCCCGGTTGTTGGGCTATAGGGGGGGAAAAAAAGATAGGGTGAAGGGCCCTTTCCCAAAGTTTTCCCCCGCCTGCACACACGCCTCCTTCCCACCAAACGCTTCAACACCCTCCTTCCACCACACCCCTGCACAACGCCTCCTTCCACCACACGCCTGCAACACGCTTCCTTCCCACACACGCCTGCACACGCACCTTCCCACCAACCCTGCCCCACACCAGCCTCCTTCCCACACACCGCCCCTCCACACACACGCTTCCTTCCCACACACACGCTGACACGACACCCTTCCCACCACACGCCTCACACACGTCTGCACACCGACACCCTTTACACACACCCTACTTCCACAACACCTGCACACCGCCCTCACACACGTGTGTGTTGTGTGTGTTGGTGGGTGTGCAGAAGGTTTGGTGCGCAGGGGGTGGGGAAGAGTGTCGGTCACAGCGACAGATTCACTGTTGACCCGGTACAATGGGTCATCATAACATTTCCCGACAGGTGTAAACAGAGTGTCTCGCGGCGTCCCTGTTCTGCGTCATCATAACAGTCTTTAGCCCTTTGGAGGGAAGATTTTTTTTCGCGCGCTTTTACAAAGTCGTGTTTTACGGAAATAAGGCCTGGAAATCAATATTTTGGTGGATAGGGTTTTGAATGTACATTCAACATAATTAGGCAAAAAAAAAATTGGGGTCTGGACGCTATTTAATTTGAATGAGCAAAAAAAATTCATGCAAAAAAGGTCAGAAACAGGCGAGTGAAATAACACGAGAGAGAGAGAGGAGAGAGGGGGAGAGAGAGAAGAGAGAGAGAGGAGAGAGAGGAGAGAGGGGAGAGAGAAGAGGAGGGGGAGAGAGAGAGAGAGAGGAGAGAGGAAGGAAGAGAGAAGAGAGGGGAGAGAGGAGAAGAGGGGAGAGAGAGAGAAGAGAGAGAGAGGGGAGAGAGAGAGAAGGAAAAGAGAGAAGAGAGAGAGAGAGAGAGAGAGAGAGAGAGAGAGAGAGAGAGAGAGAAGAGAGAGAGAGAGAGAGAGAGGGGAGAGAGGAGAGAGAGAGAGAGAGAGAGAGAGAGAGGAAAAGAGAGAGAGAGAGAGAGAGAGAGAGAGAGAGAGAGAGAGAGAGAGAGAGAGAGAGAGAGAGAGAGAGAGAGAGAGGGGAGAGAGAGAGAGAGAGAGAGAGAGAGAGAGAGAGAGAGAGAGGAGAGAGAGAGAGAGAGAAAAGGAGAGAGAGAGAGAGAGAGAGAGAAAAGAGAGAGAGAGAGAGAGAGAGAGAGAGAGAGAGAGAGAAGAGAGAGAGAGAGAGAGAGAGCGGGGGGGGGGGGGCCCAGCACACTTATATCACCCCGTTGTGTCACTTTCTACCTCACATTATGCCGCAAGAATATAAAAAAAAGCTCATCACTCATTTCTATACTCACGTTCGTGCACCCATTTCCGTGACCTCGCAATCATGGTGTCACGCCTTTCCTGGTTCGACGCGCTGCTCTTTTACTTTTTCTCTTTAGTTCATTACATTACATTTGCTCTTTTTTATGATTTGTTGGCGATAGGTCGTTGGGTTCAGTAAGATACAGTTTTCATCTTGTCTTAACAGCATGCGTTCATTAGTGTTATATTTGGAGGTGAGATGATTTTTCACTATTATCGGCAAAGATATATTATTATCATTGTTATTATCCTTATTTGTATATCGTTGCTATCAAGGATAATATATAAAGGATAATATATATACATATATGTGTATATAATTATGTTACCCCAGTATCAGGAAGTGGCTGTGAAGTGCCAGAAGCAACTCGCCTTTACGTTCCGCCGGCGACGCAGGAGGAGGAGGAGGAGGAGGAGGAGGAGGAGGAGAGGAGGAGGAGGAGGGGGAGGAGGAGGAGGAGGAGGAGGAGCAGCAGAAGGAGGAGGAGGAGGAGGAAGAGAAGGAGGAGGAGGAGGAAGACTGTATGAGACCCAGACACAGCCGGCGCGGGAGTGGTGTAGAAGGAAGACCCGTTCACCCGCGGAGGTTCGAATGGCGACTGTCGTGGGAAACCATGGGAAATGCAGGAATTCTTATATTAAATCTTACCTCATTATTTTCTGCAGCACACACACACCCACACACACACAAAACACACACACACACACACACGCACACACACACACACACACACACACCACACACACACACAACGCACACACACACACACACAAAACACACACCACACACACACACACACACAGACACAGACACACACACACACAACACACACACACAGGGCACACACACACACACGCACAAGCTCGTTTCCTTCAAATCGGGCCATTAGCAGTATGACTAATTTTCTGGTCAAATGCACACACACACACACACACACACACACACACACAACACCCCACACACACACACGCACAAGCACACACCCCTCACACACACCCCACCACACACCACACACACACACACACACACACCAAAACACACACACACACACACACACACACACACCACCACACACACGCACGCACAAGCACACACACACACACACAACACACACACACACCCCACACACACACCAAAACACACACACACACACACCACACACACACACGGGCTCGATTCCTTCAAATTACCCCGTTAGAGGCATGACTAATTTTCTGATCAAAGGGGTATCCAAGGAATTTGAAGTGGGTGTCCCTGGGTAGTTGATTCGTTCCTAAACTATGAGGGAAAGTTTTTATAATAGTATAACAATAGTATTAATAGTAATACTACTACTACTACTACTAGTAATAATAATAACAATAATAATGGTGATAGTAGTAATAATGATCATAATATATAATTACAAAAGGGTAATTGATAGATGCTAATTACCTCGCTCATAACCTATGCAACCCAACGTCGTATTTTTACCCTTCCCTTGCCCTTGAAAAAACCCCCAGATCCGGTAGGCCTACAGTTTATTTTTTGTGGGCAGGACATACATAGTACATACATACATACATACAAAGTTACGTAATAGAACATACATACATACATACAAAGTTACGTAATAGAACATACATACATACATACAAAGTTACGTGATAGAATATACATACATACATACAAAGTTACGTAATAGAACATACATACATACATACATACAAAGTTACGTAATAGAACATACATACATACATACATACAAAGTTACGTAATAGAACATACATACATACATACAAAGTTACGTAATAGAATATACATACATACATACAAAGTTACGTAATAGAATATACATACATACATACAAATTACGTAATAGAATAACATACATACATACATACAAAGTTACGTAATAGAATATACATACATATATACAAAGTTACGTAATAGAACATACATACATACATACAAAGTTACGTAATAGAATATACATACATACATACAAAGTTACGTAATAGAACATACATACATACATACAAAGTTACGTAATAGAATATACATACATACATACAAAGTTACGTAATAGAATATACATACATACATACAAAGTTACGTAATAGAATATACATACATACATACAAAGTTACGTAATAGAACAACTTGCATAACTGAAGCTTATATTTACGTAACAGAAAATTGTTGATTGAAACCAGAAGACGATGACACGCAATAATTAAATGGATGATGGTGAAGTGATGAGTGATGAGTTATGAGAGGAAAAAAAAGTATATCTATAAGTATTAGCAAATGTCATTATTTTCGTCTTAGAAGGAAGGCTTTGTGCTAGAGTGTTTTAATTAAATATACATTTCTGAGTTACCGTTTCATTTGTCCTTTGTCTATTTGTTTGGTATTTTTATTATCTTGGAATAACATTCTAATATTAGTGATTGGAAATATGACGTAACAATAATAAAGTGTGCAGCCGTATAATGATGAATATATAAATAAAACAGATAAACATACATAGATTGGCGAATGAATGGATGGATGAATAATAAAGACACAAATATATTAATAAACCAACAAATAAATAATAAATGATAACTAATAAATGAAGGATAAATGATGTAGTAATAAATAATAATAAAAACATCCAATCAGGCTAAAACTAAACACAAGACTAAACACAATCAAAATTATCTTACTATACATTCAATTTTTCTTTTAAATTTACTAATCAATCCCAAAACTTATAAATCTAATTCTATAATAATAAATATAATAAATCATTCACAGCGTCTACATTTATTTACCAGTAAGACGCCTTAGTCGGCGAAGGACGAGCGAGCCCGTAGAAACCCGATAGCAAGGAAATTTGTCTGCTGTCATCTAAACTCCATTTACCTTTGCTTTTTGACGCTGAAACTGTAGGGATTGAATGGGGCTATCAGATAGCGGAGACCGCTTGTCCATCGGAAGCGGGAGTCCAAAGATATAAGCTCCTGAAAAGCGTGATGGTCGGTCGGGTCAGGTCGGCCGCTTATCCCGGAAAAGTCCCGTATCAGTGAGGATTCACGAGCGCTTCGCGCTCGCTCGTAATTATTTAATATTTCATACATTCATTTATTTTACGTCTGTATTTAGGTCGAGATGGAACAATATTTATCATTCGCATTGAAATCACACGAATCTCTTTCTTGTGATGTCATCCTAAGGTTATCACACACACACACACACACACACACACACACACACACACACACACACACACACACACACACACACACACACACACACACACACACACACACACACACACACTATGTTGGCCTATATGTATATGGCCTATATACATATAGGCCAACAAATTTCAAATATATTTCGTTGATGCAAAACACCAATGTAAAAGTAATTAAGAATTTATCTTTATTTTTGAGGTCAGTGGTAAGTATGTTTAGATGAGTATTATGTAGAGTTAGTCGTTAGTATTTTCCAATTATTTTTTTCTTGATACCTGTTTTTTGTTTCTATTTTTTTTGCTTAGTTATGTAACATTATATTGTATGATTTAAATTGTTCAATCCTCTGGAGCTGTGCTCCATTA
>JACEEZ010004289.1:15000-17500 GCA_016584305.1 Chionoecetes opilio | reverse complement strand
AAGAAATCAAGTTGAATCAAAAAAAAAATGTCCCCTTTTTTTTTTTACCATGTATTTTAAAAAAATGGTTTAAGAAATCAGAAATTTTTTTTGGCGGTGTGGTCTTATAGCCCAGCAGTGAGTCAATTCTCCCCCCGGGGGGCGCCGGAGCTCACGGCGGCCCTGTAAGTACGAGATGCACCGGTGGTGCCCCCAAAGTTCATCGTCGAGATATGTAATTTCATGCAGGCAACCAGGAGGATGCAGTGTTCCCCTTCACGCTGAACACTTAGTTATGGTGGCGGGTTGGCAATTGTCCCTTCCTTTCGCGGGAGGTTTTTGCTGCGTCACTGCGGCGCACGTGTGCGCAGCCTTTTTCCCGGGGTGGCAGCTTCAGTCCTCAGGGAGGCCAGGGCGCGCCTCGGGGGGTAAAGGTTTGTGACCGAAACTTGGGCTTCACGGTTTTAAAAAGGCGTCGGCGGCCAGCGTTCCTCCCAGAAGGTGGCGCTCCCTGGCGCCCCCTGCTCCCGGCCCGCGGCCACTCGTTGTGGCAACAGGACAGTGATGCGATGTAAATTTTTTTACTCCTTAACTTTTACAATACCTTTTCGCGCTTTGCCCGCGGGGGACGTCGTGCCCAGACGTCCGTGCTGCGGCGCGCTTACGTGCTGCGTCGTTCCCCTTTATGGCGGCGTTTTTTCTCGCGAAGGCCACTGGGCTAAAGGGCACAGACGTGTTCAAGTTTGACAACCCTTGCTAATTTTTCGCCTGTGCCCTTGAGAGGCACACTTACCGGTCCCCCTTTCCCTTTTGGTGGCGTCATCCTCACCGGGCCACTGGTTCGCGGCACGTCATTTTTCCCACCCTGAGTGTCGGTCGAGCCCCCTCTTTTACAAAACCTTTTTTTCCCATGAATTTAGGGGCACATTCCCCTGCGTGCACCCTTTCCCTCAAGGGCGGCGCGAGCCCTGAGGGAGGCCACTCGACGTGTCTGGCGTCGGAAAGATGGGACGAAACCCGTTTTTCCCTTTTCCCTTTCAGTTTTGTCTTCAAGGCACACTTCTGCGCGGCGACCGTTCTTTAAGGGGCGGCCCGGGCCCCTGACGGGGGCCATCGACGTGCCTTGGCGTGGGAAAAGAATGGGATAAAATCCCGTGTTTTTTTCCCCTTTCAGTTTTGTTTTCAAGGCACACTTCTGCGCTGCGCCCTTTTTCTTAAGGGGGGCCGACCCCTGACGGAGGCCACTCTATTTTCCCTCTGGCTTTGGGAAAGGGGGGACTGAACATCCCGGTTTACTTTCCTTCATTTTTTCCAAAGGCACACTTCTGCGCGTTCGACCTTTCTTTAAGGGGGCCAGCCTACGGGGCCCAAAAACGTCCCTCGGCGTCGGGAGGATTTTACCGGGAAACCCCGCGCTTTGAGATTTCTCCAAATTTTTGTCTTGGGGGCTTTTTCCACGCCGGCGGCCCTTTCATCGAGGGCGGGTGAGCCCGACGGAAGCCACCCGACGTGCCTCGAGTGCGGGAGGATGTTAGGGGAAAACCCCCCCGCTTTTTAAATTTCCCAGTTTTGCCCCCTTGGGGGGGGCAATTTTCCACGCGTGTGCCCCGTTCATCAAGGGGGCGCGAGCCCTGACGAAGGCCACCCGACGTGCCCTGGGTCGGGAGGAGTTGGGGGCCCCGCCCTCCACTTCCTGGTTTTCCAAGGGTGGGCGGGAGCATCTTCTTAGCAGGGTGGCGGTTGACTACCTCCCCTGCGCTTGGCCGCGGCCACCCATGCTGGCGTGGTGACACCATTTTCTGGGTTTGTTTGAAGCTCTCGGTTTTTCGCTGTTGCTTCTATCTTTAGCCTTGAAAGTCTGGCGGGCACTCCCCTGGGATGCGAACATGTTGAGGTGTGGTGGCCCCCCGGGGGTTTTTCGACTCCCCCAACAAGTTTTTGAGGGGGACGTGGCACTCCCGACGTTGTTTTTTGGCGGCCTTGATGTGCAGCCCTTTTGGGGTCCCAGAACCCGAAGGGTGAGTACACTTCCTGCCCCGCTGAGAAGGGCCAGCTCTCCCAACCCCCTCCACACTCCTCCACCTCAGTGTGTTTTTACCTGCGAGGCTGCTTTTCCCGCAGGGGAGGCTCGTTTCCCTCCTTTCTTTCCTTTCTCGTGGTGGCGCGCCGGGGCCCGCTGTGCCCAGGGAACCCCCCCCCGCCAACCAGGACCCCAAAAAACAACCTCCACCACACACACACGGCAAAACACGAAGCAGAAAACCAAACGTTTTTGTGTTCCTGCTCGGCCTTCTGGATTCCTCTCCAGAGGCCAGACGTTTTTGCTGCCCACCCTCATGGACAGCACCCCCCCCAGCTGTCACCGGGGGAAGCCGCACCCGCAAGGGGGTCCCCTTTGGGGAGGCCAGCCCCGAGGCGGCCACCAGGTGCCCCCGCACCTTTCCCCAGTAGGGTGGGTGGGGCCCCGCGTCCCCCCCAGGCCCCCATCACCCACGCCTCGTCGGCCCCAGCCCAAGCCCCC
>JACEEZ010004288.1:7500-10070 GCA_016584305.1 Chionoecetes opilio | reverse complement strand
TAGGTAGTTTTTGTATTCAGCAGATACCCTCGCTATGGACCAATAGGTCTCCTGGTGTCTGTTACTCCTATGTAATCCTATGTAATCCTCCTCTTTAGAAACCTTTAAGATCCTTAAGGAATTTGATGTCATTAATCAAGAGAACCTTTTCGAGCTTTCTCCTCACGTGACAACAAAAAACAACGGTCTAAAACTGAACGGTCAACGTTGCAGCACAGATCTCCGTAAACATTATTGCAATGTCAGAGTTGTTGATCGATGGAACAAATTACCAGCAAATGTTGTCGAAGCCAGCACAATAACTTCATTTAAAAACAGACTTGACGCGCACTGTAAAGTAAATGAGTTTTGATAGTGCCCTGCGAGCTATATTATAGTCCCCCGGATCGATTAGTGGTAGTGGTAGTTGTAGTTAGCATACTTCATATCCTATCATTCTTCACTACGAAACTTCCATGTTCCTATCTTCTTTAGGGACATGGTATCCTTTTCCAACTGTTCATGTAGTTTGATAGTTAGTAGTATGTAGTTCAGCAGATATTCGTTATGGACCAGGGGCGGGGAACGTCCGGCCCGCAAAACCCTTGGCTCAGGCCCTGCCAAGGCAACCACAGGCGAAACTCGAAATCCAATAAATCTAGGAGTTATTTTTTCATACCAACATAAATTGTTATTAAGTGGATGCATAATACTTATAAAATAAATGTTAAGGGACAAGCACGTCCATTACGGGCCGTATAGGACACATAGATGACGGGACAGACACGTATAATTCACGTATGGTTCTCGTCGGCCAATAAAAGCAGGGGGATTTTTAAGTTGATAGTTTTGTATGGCCCGCGAATGATGTCATGAATATCCAAATGTCCCTTGGTAGTAAAATGGTTCCCCACCCCTGTTATCGACCAATAGCTATCCTGGTATCTGTTATTCCTATGTATTCCTATGTATTCCTTTTCGATTTTTCTTGGTTCGTGATTTTCACTATCATTCATTTCATATTTATTGCATTTTTTGGGGTTTTTTGAAATTTCATATTTAAAAAATCTTTGTTCCTTTGTTTCTGATTTTCTTTTTCGTTTAATTTCTTCCTTTAAAAAATTCTGTGCCATTATTTTCTGAGGAGGAAGAAGAGGAGGAGGAGGAGGAGGAGGAGGAGGAGGAGGAGGAGGAGGAGGAGGAGGAGGAGGAGGAGGAGGAGGAGGTGGCGATGGTGGTGGTCTTGACAGTGGAGTGTTCTAAAAGAGGAGGAGGAGGTGGAGGAGGAGGAGGTGCAGGAGGAGGAGGAGGAGGTGCAGGAGGAGGAGGAGGAGGAGGAGGAGGAGGAGCAGGAGATGAGAAAGGAAATTATAATAGTCTCTCCTCAGATCGCTTATTCTTCTCTTTCATCTCTTCTTCCCTTTACCTCCTCCTCCTGCTCCTCCTCCTCCTCCTCCTCCTCCCTTCTTCATATACAAGTAGGAGGAAGAAAGTGTATGCATCTACATATAATTTTCCTCCTCCTCCTCCTCCTCCTCCTCCTCCTCCTTTAATCTCCCACCCTTTTTTCCTTGCCTTAAAAGTTCTTCAGTCTCTCTCCCTTTCTCTCCTTTCTTCCCTTTTCTCTCTTCTCCTCTTCATTCCCTTCTTTTAATCCTTCTTTATTCTTCTTTATTCTTCTTTTTACTTCTTTATTCTTCTTTATTCTTCTTTTTACTTCTTTATTCTTCTTTTCCTCATTTCCCATTTTTTCTTAGTTGACTTGCCTTTTTTCTTTTCATTTTCTTTTCATTTAAATTTTTCTCTCCTCCTTTTTTTTACCTCTTCCTCCCTTCCTCTTCCTCTTTATTTTTCCTCTTCCTTCCTTCTTCTTCCTCTTATTTTTCCTCTTCCTTCCTTCTTCTGCCTCTTATTTTTTCTCTTCCTTCCTCTTCCTCTTTATTTTTCCTCTTCCTTCCTTCTTCTTCCTCTTTATTTTTCCTCCTTTCTTCCTCTTCCTTCCGTCCTCTTCCTCTTTTTTTTTCCTCTTCCTTCCTTCTTCTGCCTCTTATTTTTTCTCTTCCTTCCTCTTCCTCTTTATTTTTCCTCTTCCTTCCTTCTTCTTCCTCTTTATTTCTTCTCCTTTCCTTCCTCTTCCTTTATTTACCTCTTCCTTCCTTCTTCCTCTTTTTTTTACCTCTTCCTTCCTTCCTCTTCCACTTTGTTTTTCCTCTTTCTTCTTCTTCCTCTTATTTTTTCTTTCCTTCCTTCTTCTGCCTCTTTATTTTTACTCTTCCTTCGTCTTCCCTCTTTATTTTTTCTCTTCTTTCTTTCCTCCTCCTCTTTTTTTACCTCTTCCTTCCTTCTTCTGCCTCTTATTTTTTTCTCTTCCTTCCTCTTCTCCTTTATTTTTCCTCTTCCTTCCTTCTTCTGCCTCTTATTTTTTCTCTTCCTTCCTCTTCCTCTTTATTTTTCCTCTTCCTTCCTTCTTCTGCCTCTTTATTTTTCCTCCTTTCTTCCTCTTCCTTCCGTCCTCTTCCTCTTTTTTTTTACCTCTTCCTTCCTTCCTCTTCCTCTTTATTTTTCCTCCTTTCTTCCTCTTCCTTCCGTCC
>JACEEZ010004288.1:2500-5000 GCA_016584305.1 Chionoecetes opilio | reverse complement strand
CCGTCTTTCTTAATCACTCTCTCTAATCTAATTTCTCCCATTCGTCTTTCTCTAAAATAATTATCGTCTCTTATTCTATCTACCTCCTAGTCGAAGTTTTTTTTATTATTTATTATTTTTCAACTTATTTCGCATCATTTCTTTATCTCTTAATGTTCATCTTATTTATTTCTCTCTCTCTCTCTCTCTCTCTCTCTCTCTCTCTCTCTCTCTCTCCCTCTCTCTCTCTCTCTCTCTTCTCTCTCTCCCCCCTTGTCACGATTTTATGATATTTAAGGAAAAGTTGACCTCATATTTCTTTTCCCTGACCTTACCTAGCCTTTTTTGACCTTCTTTGACCTCCGCCTGACCTGCCTTCTCCCTCCTCTTCCCTCTCTTCCTTCTTTACGCTTCCTTTCCTTCCTCCTTCCTCCTCCTCCTCTGCACAACTCTCCTCCTTCCATCCTCTAACCTCCTCCTCCTCCTTGAGCTTGAGGACTTGCGGCTTACAGTGCAGTGCAGGAAATGACCTTCTGTTATCATAGGCTGCATGTATCGCCACCCTCACTCTAACTCTAACTCTTTTGACTATATCTCTGATGTTTTTAATTACATACGCTTACGTAACAAGACTTTTTACGTTCTTGGTGATTTTAATTGTAACTTTTTATATATAAACAACAAGATGGAACACATGATCAAAAACATAAAATTAAATCTATTAATGACAAGCCTACAAGAACCACATCCCACTCTTCTACCTTATTGGATATTATTGTAACAAATACTCCTGCCGTAGCTCTTCATCATGACGTGATTGATTGTCCCACTGCTGACCATGACCTTATAGCTGTCACGTTGGACATCACTAAACCCAAGATAAGATAAGATAAGATTTTCATCCTATCTAGACACTTTGCAAGTACCAACTACAAGGTTATTGACTATAAAAGCCCGCCACGTCAGATCTGAACTAGGCAGACTCGAACCGCTGACCGAATGCACAGGGACGCCAAAACCCCGGGAGGAACCATAATAAAAACCCTTTCCCGTCCTAAAAAACTACTCCCAGAAATATTATGCATTTATTAATAGTGAAGGTCAGACATGGGAAGAATTACACAATGATAATGTGAATCAGGTTCAGATATTAATAAATTTTTTTTCGAAGTTTTTTAGTTTTTGTGCCACCCTTTAGGACAAAGAAGTAAGGAGGCCCTTCGCTCCGGGATCATGGGAGTTAAAACTTTTTTATACAACAACAAAATAGTGCCTGAAATTTGAAAAAAGACAGAAGAAAACAAAAATTTTAAAAAATGCTTATAAAAACTAAAAAAAACAAGCCGAGGCCGAACATCCAACAATTCAATCCAAAACAACAACATTCACCGTTTAAATCGGAACCCTTAATAAAATAGAGAATAATAAGGCAACAGAAAGGGCCATAACGATGAACGATACAAAAGGCCATGGGGGAAATACATAAAAAAATGATCCAAATACAAAAAAAAGCTAAGCCGTACTGATAATGAAAAAAAGATAACGAAACGGGGCCGTAATTTTTTCAACATTTTTTTCTAAGTGGAAAACCCAAAGAACATAAAAAAAAATAGGAACTGCAAGAGGCCGTGAGCCCCTCACGTGTAGCCCTGTTACTTCATACCTACATCCACCTTTCTTTCCCCTTTCATAAAGCTGTCTAGCCCCCATTTGAAACCCCTTTTACTCCGCATAACTCCCTGAGTTTGAGTCCATTCCAATCATTTACTATCCTATTTGGAACTATTTTTTTCCCTTTTCTTTTTAAATCTGTAGGACGATTCACCCCACCACCCCACCCCCAACCACCACACCCCCCCACCCCCACCGTCGCAATACAGGAAATAATCGACAGAAACTACACAACCCTGTTAGTCTGGGGACACGAAAGGAACGTTTGAGAAATCCACGAAACCTGGAAGATTCACATAAAATCCACACCCAACACAGACCACACGACGATATCAATCCAATCCACCTGTTCCGACCTAAACCCCAAATTGGAAAAACAATAATCCACCCAAAACCATGAATAAAATGCTCCTCGGGTCAGAGGGATCCCCCTTAATCCTAAAAGACTCCCTTCTGTATCGCTCACACTTTTTACTTGCATCATAAATAAAATCAATAGTAACAGGGGTTTTCCCCACGTCTGGAAACACTCAATGTATACCCATTTAAATTTGGGGACGTCAAAGAACGGTATTAAGTCCCATATCTCTCCTTCCCGTTCTTTTTAAAAGATAAAAAAATAATAACATTCAGCTCACTCAACACCTAGAAACAAATACTTGCTTTGCAAAAAACCCCAAAATGGCTTCAGGTCAAATTTATCAACCACTTCTGCTCTATTAAAACTAACCAACAATTTATATGCAAAAATGACAATAAGAAAGTTTTTTTATTCTCTGCGACTTTCAAAAGTCGCAGCGTTAGTCAACACTATTATTATAAGGGTCTCAAGTTTTCACATTGATTTTTT
>JACEEZ010004286.1:0-12146 GCA_016584305.1 Chionoecetes opilio | reverse complement strand
TCATTATTTATATTCATTACTCTTTGCTTTTCTCTCTCCCTCTCCTTCTCTCTCTCTCTCTCTCTCATCTCTCTCTCCTCTCCTCTTCTCTCTCTCTCTCTCTCTCCTCTCTCTCGTCTCTTCTTCTCTCTCTCTCTCGCTTATGATCATTAGGCCTAAGAATCTCGGTCTATCATGTTTATTTTTCGATGCCACAGCGAGTAATGGCCCGCCGAGAGTGTGTGACTAGACTATCCCTTGAGACTCCTAGGCATCCAACAGCGTCCTGGAAGCCACTAATGAAAGACATACGGTATGGAGACTCAATATAACTCTAAGTGAGGATGGTTGGCAAGCAGTAACTTTGTGTGTTTTGGTAATGTTGTATGTCAAATGTTACATTTCTTGGATAGTAATAGTGTGTCTAGTAGTAAGTGTAGTCGTGTAGTGTAGTAGATAGTAGTAGATGTAGTAGTAGTAGTAGAGTAGTAGTAGTTAGTAGTAGTCAGTAGTAGTATAGTAGTAGTAGTATAGTAGTAGTAGCGGTAGTATAGTAGTAGGGTAGATAGTAGTAGTAGTAGTAGTAGTAGTAGTAGTAGTAGTAGTAGTTAGTAGTAGTAAGTAGTAGTAGTAGTAGTAGTAGTAGTATTAGTAGTAGTAGTAGCGGTAGTAGTAGTTAGTATAGTAGTAGTAGTAGTAGTAGTAGCGTAGTAGTAGTAGTAGCGTAGTAGTAGTAGTAGGTAGTAGTAGTAGTAGTAGTAGTAGTAGTATAGTAGTAGTAGTAGTAGTAGTAGTAAGTAGTAGTAGTGTAATGTAGTAGGGTAGTAGTAGTAGTAGTAGTAGTAGTAGTAGTAGTAGAAGTAAGTAGTATAGTAGTAGTAGTAGTAGTAGTTAGTAGAGTAGTAGTATAGTAGTAGTAGTAGTAGTAGTAGTAGTAGTAGTAGTAGTAATAGTAGTAGTAGTAGTAGTAGTAGTAGTAGTAGTAGTAGTAGTAGTAGTAATAGAAGTAGTAGTAGTAGTAGTAGTAGTAGTAGTAGAAGTGTAGTAGTAGTAGTAGTAGTAGTAGTTAGTAGAATAGTAGTAGGTAAGTAGTAGTAGTAGTAGTAGTAGTAGTAGTAGTATTAGTAGTAGTAGTAGAAGTAGTAGTAGTAGTAGTAGTAGTAGTAGTAGTAGAAACCAAGGTGAAGCAGGTGGCATATGCTGACGACCTGTCAGGGGCCGGCAAATTACAGGACCTAAGCCAACTGGTGGGGTTAATACAGGCCAATGGCCTACCATAGGATACACACCCAACGCCGCTAAATCCTTCCTCATCGTCAAGCCAGAGCACTATGACGGGGCTGTAAACATATTCAGTGGCAGTGGAGTTGTGGTAACGAAGGAAGGACAGCGGCACTTGGGTGCTGTTATTGGAACAGAGGAGTATAAGAAGGAGTACGTCGGAGAGAAAGTGTCTGAGTGGGTGCACGAGGGTCGATTGTCCTGTCAGCCATGGCCAAGACTGAGCCTCACGCAGCCTACGCGGCATACACGCATGGCCTGCAACATCGGTGGAAACTTCGTCATGCGCACCATCCCGGACATCAGCCCTCTCCTCAGACCGCTGGAGGAATCTATAAAGAACACCTTCATACCAGCGTTTACTGAGATCTCCGTCCTGGGGAATGACGCGAGGGCGTTGCTCGAACTCCTCCAAGACTAGGCGGGATGGGAATCACCTCTCCTGAGAAGGTGGCTGAGGTGGAGAAACCTCAACTCCATCAACCTTACCAGGTCCCTCACGGATATGATCATCGCTCAGGACGCACAAGGTGAAATCGACCAAAGTGTGATCGCTGAGCAAAAGAAAACGATTCTCACGAGACAGGCAGCAAGGGCAGAAGACCAGCCTTGAACACCTTTCGACCATCCTGCCTCCAGACACCGTGAGAAAAAATCCACATCGCAACAGGAGGACGGGAGCGTCCAACTGGCTAACATCATACCAATCAGAGCAAAGGGCTTCAAACTCAACAAACAAGAATTTGTCGATGCCGTGCTCTGAGGTACGGCTGGCCAGTGGGAGGGGCTCCCCAACACCTGTGTGTGTGGATCCCCCAACAATGTAGACCACACCATGACGTGCAAAAAGGGGGGATTCGTGTGTATCAGGCACGACGAGGTGAGGGACCTGACAGCCAGCATGCTCAGGGAGGTGTGCCACGACGTCTCCACCGAGCCAACCCTTCTGCCTCTAGATGGGGAACTCCTGCGGTACAGGACAGCCAATACCGCCCTGAGGCTCGCGTGGACATCTGTGCTCGGGATTTCTGGACCAGAGGGCAGCGGACCTTTTTGGACATCCGGATCTTCGACCCGATGGCCGCCCTCCCATCGTGAGCTCTTCCCTCGAGGCTGTCCACCACAGGAACGAGCTGGAGAAGATAAGGGCCTATGGCGATAGGATCCTGCAAGTCGACCATGGTACCTTCACGCCCCTGGTCTTCACCACATCTGGCGGCATGGCCCCCAAGGCTAGGAGCTTCTACTCAAGACTAGCTGACTTGATGTCAGTAAAGAAGCACCAGCCAAGGAGCTCCGTCGCCGCCTGGATGAGGTGTCGCCTCTCCTTCTCCCTGCTCCGGTCTGCCCTCCTGTGTCTCAGGGGTACGAGATACTCCACTCCCTCTAACACGGACATAGGTGACCTCGATTGCGAGGCCACATTGGTAGAGAGTGGGATAAGGGTGGATAGGTTAGGAATAGAGTAGGTTTGTAAATTTAGGGGTAGTTAGTTAGTAAATGTATGTATTTTTAGGGGTAGTTGTAAGGTTGGATGCCACAGTCAATAGCGAGGTGGGGCTATGGCGTACCCGCCGCAAATAAAGAGGCGGTGGAGGTATATTGTAGTAGGTAGTAGTAGTATTAAAAAAGTAGTAGTAGTAGTAGTAGTAGTAGTAGTAGTAGTAGTAGTAGTAGCAGTAGTAGTAGTAGTAGTAGTAGTAGTAGTAGTAGTAGCGGTAGTAGTAGTAGTAAATCACAGCTGCATTATCATCACTACCACTACTACTATTACTATTACTACCACCACCACCACTACTACTACTGTACTACTGTACCACCACCACCACCACCACCACCACTACTACTACTATAACCACCACTACTACTACAGCTTCTATTCTTCGTTCCCTCATTACAATCCGGTATAGGAAGCTGGCATGTACAAAGTCTCATTATTTCCAGTTTATTTTCCGCCTCAACAAGTCACCACTCACTACACCTATTCATCGCATTTCCCGGCTGGCATTTAAAAGGGAAAAAAAAAAAAAAACGAAAGTCACAAAGTTCTTTCTCCCTTTTGTAGTTCTCGATTCTACGTTTCAATGTTTGTTTGATGGTGTAATTAATGTCATATTTTTCCGTATTTTACACGTAATAATAATAATAATAATAATAATGATAGTAATAATAATAATAATAATAATAATAATAATAATAATAATAATAATAATAATAATAATTTGATTTTCACCCGGAGGCATAGAGGAAAAAAAAAAAAAACGATCTCGTTATCACTATTTATGTAAGGTAAGCGTATTTTTAATGTATTCGTGATATTTATCATGTGTATATGTCATCAAATATAGTTAGTGAGTGAGTTTTGTTAAAATATATTGATGGTGAATTGATATTTTTGCATCAATTCATCAATTTCTTTCAAACACATTTTCAAACACTGTTCCATTCTCACTCATTACATAATTTCCACTTTATTTTAACCTCTAACTAATTTTACCTCCCTTCTCCTCCCTCCATTCCCTCACTCTACCACGTTAGTACCTCTCTTCCCTCCCTGCTTCACTCATTTTACGTCCCTCTTCCTCCTTCCTTCCTTCCCCTCTTTCCTCCCTGCATCACCCTTTTTTACCTCCTTTCTCCTCCTTCCTTCTCCCCCTATTCCTCCCCTCCTCCCCGTTTTCACCCCCCTCCTCCTCCCCCTCTCGTCACTAGGGTTGTCTCTCTCCTCCATATGTTACAGTTTACGGATCATTTATGTCGCCATTGCACTTCCCCGCCTCGCCTCACCTCTCCTCCAATCTCTGCACGCCCTTCCTTTATCCATCCTTGCCTCTTCCCTCCTCCCTCTTCCCTTTTATCCAGTCCTTGCATGCCCTTCCTTTATCCCGCCTCAAATCTCTGCATCCCTTCCTTTATCCATTTATTTAGCCCGTCAGGGTGGCAAGGTTGGTAGAGACGTGAGTTCCCAATGTGCAGCGTCCCTGTGCATTCGGTCAGCGGTTCGAGTCCGCCTAGTTCATGCTGACGTGGCGGCGCTTTGTATAGTCAATAACCTTGTAGTTGGTACTTGCAAAGTGTCTAGATAGGATGAAAATCTTATCTTATCCTTTATCCATCCTTGCCTCTTCCTATTTATCCAGTCCTTGCATGCCCTTCCTTTATCCATCCTTCCCTCTTCCCTTTTATCCACTCCTTACTCTCTCCCTCATCGTTCCCAGCTTCATCTCGTTCCTCAATACACTCACGAGGCGCCTCCCCTTTCATCTTCCTCGATCCATTCATGCTTTGGGAAAGAAAAAAAAAACTGAAAATTGGCAGAAAAAGGTTAGTTCCTCTCCGCCTTCTCCACTTTTTTCATCTCTTCGGTTTTTTTCCATATTTTCATCTGCCTTTTTTTCCATTTGTTTCGATTTTTCATTGTCTTTTTTTCCCATTTTTTCATTTAGTTTTTTTTCCCATTTTTTCATGTTTTTTTTGTGTGAAAAGAAATATCATGGCACTGGACTCCTATTGCTTGTCGAATTTCCTTTTTGTCTACTAGTCCTCAACAATCCTTTAAGTCTTTCCTTCTCTATCTTAAGCCGCCTCACGATTCCTCCAAACAGTAACACGTCCCTTCTATCCCTTTCTTAATCTCTCAACGCCTTCCCTCCCTCCCCGGGGGAGGCGGTAGCGGAGTGGTTAGCATCTCCAACTGGCGTTCTCGGTGACCCGAGTTCGATCCCCGAAGAAAACAAAAACTTTTTTGCACCGTCGATTTGGGCCCAAGAACAAACCCCATGCCTGCCCATCAACTCTACCCTTTGATTGCGAGTGCATCGGAGGAAAACAGGGGGCGGATGAGTCTCTAACACAGGCGTCACTATAAGAATCCTGCCTGCGTCACCACGGGCGAGGACCAACCATCAGAGCCCTCAAGTGAACCTCCAGAGCCTACCATCCGAGCCCTGGGTCACCACTGCCTACAGGCGCTATAGGCACAAATGTAAAAAAGAAGAAGAAAATACACACCCACACACACGTACGTAAACTAATATTCGACAAGCAAAAGGATTCTAGTTCCATGATATTTCTTTACACAAAAAAAAGGCAGATGAAAAAATGGAAAAAAAAGGAAAAAAAGCGAAGATATGAAAAAAGTGGAGAAGGCGGATAGGAAGTAACCTTTTTCTGCCAGTTTTCAGGTTTTTTTTCTTTCCAGTATCACACACACAAAGGACAAAGAGAGAGAGAGAGAGAGAGAGAGAGGAGAAAGAGAGAGAGAGAGAAGAGAGAGAGAGAGAGAAGAGAGAGAGAGAAAAGGAAGAGAGAGAGGGGAGAGAGAGAGGGGAGAGAGAGAGGTGTTGTAAAAAGGAAGGCTGTATAGAGGGAGTGAATGAAGGTTATGGTAGAGGAAGGGATTTAAAAAAGAGAGAAGAGAGGAGGAGAGAGAGAGAGAGGAGAGGAGAGAGAGAGAGAGAGAGGAGAGAGGAGAGAGAGAGAGAGAAGAGAGAAAAAGGATGAAAAGGGGGTAAGAAGAGGAGAGAAGACAAAAGGGGGAGGGGAGAGAGAGAAGGAGAGAGAGAGGGGAGAGAGGGGGAGAGAGAGAAAAAAAAAGGGAAAGAAGAAAGAGAAAAAAAAGAAAAAAAAAAAAAAAAAAAAAAAACGAAAACGAGAAGAAAAGAGAAAAAGAAGGGAAGTAAGAGAAGAAGAACCAAAATAATAAAAAAACGGAGAAAAAGAGGCTTAAGGGGGGAATGGAGAGATAAATGGAAAGAACTGAAACAAGGGGGTGAAAAGGAAAGGGAGAGGAGGGGGGCCCCATCCTCAAAAAAAAAAACACTTTTTTTTTAAACATTACCCCATGTTTGGCCGGGAACCACCAACCCCCAAGGCCTCAACCCAAACCCCCCCCCACCCGTGAACCCCTTAATTGGGTAAAGGGGGCGGGTTTTTAAGAAGACCCCTCTTTTCGCTCCGCGGGGTGACCACTTATCGGTTTGTACGAGGGCAACCGCTCTTGGACCCCTTTTCCCTTTGTTTTTTTGTGTGGCGAAGGAAAGGGGAGGGGGAAAAAAGAGCAAACAGAAAAGGGGGGAAGGGGGAGGAGAGAGGGGGAGGGGGAGAAAGAGGGGAGGGGGGAGAGGGAGGGGAGAGAGAGGAGAGAGGGAAAAGGAGAAGAAAAGGGAGGGGAAGGGGGAGGAGAGGAGAGAGAGAGAGGGGAAAGGAAGAAAAAGGAGGAGTTTAAGGGAAAAAAAAACAGGAGGAAAAGGGGGAGGAAAAAAAAAGGAGGGGGGGGGAGGAGGGGGAGGAGGAAAGGAGAAGGAAGGGGAAAAGAGTGTAAGGGGGGGGAAAAAGTGAAGGGGGGGAAAGGGGGGAAAAAGGGGGGAAAACGGGAGAAAAAGGAAAAAGGGAAAGAAAAAAAGAGGGGAAAGGAAGGACGGAAAGGGAAAGGGAAAGGGGGGGAAAAAGGGAAAAGGGAAGGGAAAGGGAAAAGGAGGGAAAGGGAAAAGGAAAGGGAAAAGGAAAGGAAAGGGAAAGGGAAAAGGAAAGGGAAGGGGAGGGGAAGGAAGGAAGGGAAGGAAAGGGAAAGGGAAAAAGGGGAGGGAAGAAGGGAAGGAAAGTTTAAATAAAAAAAAAATTTACAAAAAAGAGGAGGAGGGGAGGAAAAAAATTTAGGGAAAGTGATAAAAAGGAGGGGAGAGAGAGAGAGGAGAGGGGAAGAGAGAGAGGAGAGGAGGAGAGAGAGAGAGAAGAGAGGAGAGGAGGAGAGAGAGGGGAGAGAGAGGGGAGAGGGGGAAAAGAGAGAGAGGAGAGAGGAGAGAGAGAGAGAGAAAACCGGGGGAGAGGAAGAGAAAAGAGGGGGAAAAAATCGGGAAAAAAATTGGGGGGACAGGGGGGGGTTTAAAAATGGTTGAAAAAAAAAAAGAAAAATATAAAAGGGGGGGGAAAAAGGAAAAAATGGCCCCTAAGGACAACGGCGGGAAATGGAAGAAAAAAAAAAAAAAAAAAAGAAAAAAAAAAAAAAAAGGGAAAAAAGTGAAAAAGTGTAGCGATGGGGTTAAAAAAGGGAAAACAAAGGAAAAACCCCAAAGGGAAACAAAAAACAGAAACAGCCCGATGGTCCTTAAAAGGGCTGTTTGCTTTAAAACTACACAAAAACAACTAGATAAAAAGAGGGGAAAGGATAGGAAGTACAAGGCTCCTCCCCACCCCCCACCCCTCCACCCCAAAGGGCTGGCCCCGGAAAAAAAAAAAAGGGTTTGATCCCAGGAAAATATAAAAAAAACTGCAGGGAATTTTTTGGGAAAGTTGAAAGCTTTTAATTTTGGTAATATTTACTATTTTGTGGGGGTGGGTTGTGTTTGATAGATAGGTTCATTTTATGTGTTTTTGAAAAGGGTTGTGAACACAGTGGGAGGTTCAAGGGGGGGGAAGCCTTGCCTGGGGGCTTTTTTGGGAGGCCAGCGGGTAATTCAGGCCCAAGCTCCTTTTTAATCCACTGGGGTTTGTGTACTTTCCTGTGGGGAGGGCCCTTTACACTTCAATGCCTCCTGCAGAAAGGACCCCTGGTACCTTAAACCCTTGGGGGTCAAAAACGCCCAGGACCCAAAATGAACCCACCCCCGTAAACCCGGGGCCCGAGAGTAGTATGGAAAAAACCTTTAAAATGGGGGGCAATCTGGTGTGTTAGGGTCAAATGAAAGTTTTGGGTGTAGGCTCAGTGGGGAAGTTCAAGGGTGTGGCGGCAGCCTTGCCTGGCGTTTTTGGGAGGCAGCCCCCCAATTTCCGGGCCCCCCAGTTTCCTTTTAAACCACTCCCGGTAGTGCACTTTAAAAGGGGGGGGGGAACCCCGGCCCTTTCAATCCCCCCTGCAGCAGTGACCCTGGTATTTTAAAAAATCCCGAGGGTTTGGTCACAAAAGGGCCAGGGCCCTTATAAACCCCCACAGCCCGTCACAGGTCAAAATTTGTAGTAGGGCCCGTTTACCCCCGGGGCTGTCTGAGACGTGTGGGAGGGGTTTTTGGGTGGGGGGGGGGGGACGCGACTCGCAATCATTTTAGGCAATGAGGAAGAAATAGAGGCCGCGAGAAAAAAATTTATTTTTCCGAGAAAAAACAGGGGGAAAAACCGGGGTTTTGATAAAAATATTATCGAGGCGATTTTAAGTTTTTATTGTATTTGGGTTTACTACGTCTAAACGGCAGCCCAAAATTCCATACGTTTAAAACAGGGTTTGGGAAGAAGAAACTTTTTCTTTTCGTTACAAACCGTTTCCGCTTTTTTTTAAACCCTTTGGGTTTTCTAGTTGAGCTTAAACCGGTCTAGCGGGGAAAAGTTTTTCTGGGACTACGTCGTAAATCCATTGAAGTTTTTAAAGGACTTCGATGAGGCACCTCTTACCCTTTCGTTTTTTTAGGGGAAAAATTTAAGTTCTTTGAGCCTTTTTTCCCTTAAGATTTTTTTACGCAATATGGGTTTTCTTTTGGTTTACTCTGCGCTGATTTTTCTATTTTACCTTTGTCCTTTTTATAAAAAGGGGACCAGAACTGCACCCCGTATTTAAAAGGGGGGAAAAAGCGATTTTAAAAAAGAGTGGGGTAAAACTTTTCAGATTTGAAAACTGAAATTTCGTCCAATAAACCCAAAACCCAATTTTTTGGCCGTTTTCTACCTCTAAAATTTTGGGGTTTTTCTATTTTACCTTATATAGAAATTATAGTAAGGGGGGAAGGGAAGAGGAAAAGAAAAGAAAAGGAAAAAGAGAGAGAGAGAGAGAGAGGGGGAGAAGGGGGGGGGGCAAGAAAAACCGGGGAAAAAGAGAGAGAGAGAGAAGAGAGGGGAGAGGAGAGGGGGAGGAAGAGAGAGAGGGGGGAAAAGGGGGAGGGAGAGAGGGAGAGAGAGAGAGAGGGGAAAACGGATTAGAGAGGGAAAAGAAAGGTATTTTACCAAAAGAAAAAACCAAAAAGTACTTACAAAGAGAGGGGAGAGAGAGGGAGAGAGGAGGAGAGAGAGAGGAGAGAAGAGAGAGAGAGGGGAAAAGGGGGGAGGGGGAGAGAGACGGAGAAGAGAGAGAGAGGAAGAGAGAGAAAAGAGAGGGAGGGGGAAGGGGGAGGAAGCGAGAGAGGGGGAAAAGAGAAAAGGGGCGAGAGAGAGAAAAAGGGGGAGACGAAAAGGAGAGAGAGAAAAGAGAGACGGGAGAGAGGCGAAAGGGGGAGAGAGAGAGAGAGGGGAGGGGAAAAAAAGAAGAGGAAAAAGAAGAGGAGAAAGGACGAGGGAAGGGGGAAAAAAAGGGGGGAAAGGAAGGGAAAAAGGAAGGGGGAAGGGAAAAGGAAAGGGAAAAGGAAGGAAAAAAGGGGGAAAAAAAAAGGGAAAGGGAGAAAAAAGAAAACAAAAGGGAAAGGAAAAAGGGAAAGGGAAAGAAAAAAAGGGAAAGGGAAAAGGAAAAAAAAGAAAAAAATAAGGAATAAAGGGAAAGGGAAAAAAAGGAAGAAAAGGAAAAAAGGGAAAAAAAAAGGAAAAAAGGAAAAAGGGGGGAAAGGGAAGGAACGAAGAGAAAAAAAGTAATAAGGGAAAAGGAAAAAAAAGAAGGAAGAGGGAAAAAGGAAAGGAAAGGAAGGAAGAGGGGGGGAAATGAAAAAGGACATAGAAAGGAAAGGGGGAAAAGAGGATAAAAAAATAAAGGAAAGAAAGGAAAAAAGGAAGGAAGGGAAAGGGAAAGGGAAAGGGAAGAAAAAAAAAGAAAGAAAAAGAAAGAAAGAAAAAAAAAGAAAGAAAAAGAAAAAAAAGAAAAAATAAAAAAGAAAAAAGAAAAAAAAAGAAAAAGAAAAAAAAGAAAGAAAAAGGGGGGAAAAGGAAGGGAAAGGGAAGGGGAAGGAAGGAAGGAAGGAAAGGGAAAGGGAAGGAAGGAAAAAATGAAGAAGGGGAAAGAAGGAAGGAAGGAATGAAGGAAGAAGGAAAAAGGGAAAGGGAAAGGGATGAAAGAGTTTGAAAAATTTTCTAATTAGTCCAGGTGTGTTAAAGGGCGCGTCACCTGCACCTTGGATTGCTTTTTTGCTTTTTTTAAATTAAAATGTGTGTGTGTGGGTGTGTGTGTTTGTGTGTTGGTGTGTGGGGTGTGTTGGTTTTGTGTGTGTGTGTGTGGTGGTTGTGTCCATTTGTTTTTTTGTTTCGGCCCCGATTTTTAATTTGTTTAAAATTCCTCCTCCTTTTTCTTTCTCCTCTCTCTTCTCCCTCTCCTCCTCTCTCTCTCTCTCTCTTCTCTCTCCCCTCTCCTCTCTCTCTCCCCTTCCCCTCTCTCCACACACTCACCCAACAAACACAAAGACAAAAAACCCCAAATGACACACGCACTCAACGGCCTTCGATCATTTCCTAAAAATTCACAAATCTTTTGGAGAAAGTTTTCCCCTCGGAGGGGGGTTTGGGAAGAAGAAGAGAGAGAGAGGGGGGAGGGGGAGAGAGAGAGGAGAAAAAGGAGAGAGAGGAGAGAGAGGGAGGGGAGGGGAAAAGGGGGGAAAGGGGAAAAGGAAGAGAGGAGAGGGGAGAGAGAGAGAGAGGAGAAAATAAAAGGGGAAATAAAAATAAAATACGGAAATATTGTAGAAAAAAAAACGAAAGGGGGAAGGGGGGGGAGGGGGGAAAAAAGAGAGGGTAAGGAGATGGGTGTGTGTGTGTGGGGTGTGTGTGTGTGTGTGTGTGTGGGGTGTGGTGTGTGTGGGTGTGTGTGTGGTTTTTGTGTGTGGTGTGTTTTGTTGTGTGTTTGTGTGGGGGTTTACCCCCCGGGTTCCCAACGGGCAGATCTGGTTAAAGCATAAGAGGCGGTCAAGCTATGAGACTTTAACGAGAGGACCATTTCTCTCTCTCCTCTCTCTCTCCTTCTCTCCTCTCTTCTCTTCTCTTCTCTTTCCTCCTTTTCTCTCTTCTCGGGCAACATCACCCGATCTTTCCCACCCATAATCATTTTTACCCAACATAAGCTTTAAGGTATTTATTCTCCCTTTAAAACACTAGTATTTATTTCTCCCTTTAAAACACTAGTATTTATTTCTCCCTTTTTAAAAAACTGTTTTTATTTCCCCCTTTTAAACCAAAAGTAATTTCCCCCTTTAAAAAAAACCACTGTATTTTTTTTTCCCTTTTAAAACACAAATTTATTTTCCCTCAAAACCCACTAGTATTTTTTTTCCCCCTTTAAAAAAACACTAGATTTTTTTCCCCCTTAAAACAAAAGTTTTTATTTTTCCCTTTTAAAAAAACACAATTTTTTATTTTCCCTTTAAAAAACTAGAAACTTTTTCTCCCTTCAAAAAATAGAAAATTTTTCACCCTTAAAGCAAAAAAGATTTTTTTCCCCCTTTTTAAAACACAATTATTTTTTTCTATTTAAAACATGTATTTATTTTCCCTTTAAAAAACCACTAGTATTATTTTCCTTTTAAAAAAAAAGTTTTTATTTTCCCCTTTTAAAATAAAAGGGTTTATTTTCCTTTTAAAAACAAGATTTTTTCCCCCTTTAAAACAAAGTATTCTTTTTCCCCTTTAAAAAAACAAAGTATTTACTCCTTTAAAACAAAGATTATTCCCCCTTTAAACACAAGTATTTATTTCTCCCTTTAAAACACAAGTATTTATTTCTCCCTTTAAAACACAATGATTATTTCCCATTAAAAAAACCCCGTTTTAATTTCCCCCTTTTAAAAACCACTAGTTTTTATTCCCCCTTAAAAAACACAAGTATTTATTTCTCCCTTTAAAATACAAGTATTTATTTCTCCCTTTAAACAAAAGATTTATTTTCTCCTCAAAACCCCAAAGTTTTTATTTCCCCTTTAAAACAAGTTTTTATTCTCCCTTTAAAACATAGTATTTTTTTTCCCCTCTAAAACAAAAGTTTTTTTCCCCCA
>JACEEZ010004285.1:210800-213829 GCA_016584305.1 Chionoecetes opilio | reverse complement strand
AAAAGGGTCTAATGGATGGAGAAAAGAAGGAAGGGAGAAGTTTGGGAGAGGGAAAGAAAGGAGAGGAGAGAGAGGGAGGGAGGGAGAACTAAGAGAGAGAGGGAAGGAGAGAGAGAAGAGAGAGAGAGAGAAGGGGAGAGGGGGAGAGAGAGAGAGAGAGAGACGGAGAGAGAGAGAAGAGAGAGGAGAGAGAGAGAGAGAGAGAGAGAGAGAGAGAGAGAGAGAGAGAGAGAGAGAGAGAGAGAGGAGGGAGAGAGGGGAGAGGAGAGAGAGAGAGAGAGAGAGAGAGAGAGAGAGAAGGAGAGAGAGAGAGGAGGGGAGAGAGGAGAGAGAGAGATGAGGAGAGAGAGAAAAGAGAGAGAGAGAGGAGAGAGAGAGGATGAGAGAGAGAGAGAGAGAGAGAGAGAGAGGAGAGAGAGAGAGATGAGAAAGAGAGAGAGAGAGAGAGAGAGAGAGAGAGAGAGAGACCTGGGCCTACCTGGGCCTTACCTGGGCCTGGACAGCCCGGTGGTCACGGAGGACATCGTGGCCCGCCTCCTGCGTACCGTCAACACCAAAAAGGCGCCTGGGCCTGATGGTGTGAGTCCCTTCCTGCTCAAGCACTGTGCAGATGAGCTGATAAGGCCCCTCACGCACATCTTTCAGCAGTGCCTCCAAACGGGCGCCTGGCCAAGCCTGTGGAAGGAGGCTCGTGTCACGCCCGTACACAAGAAAAAGGAGAGGACTGATCCAGCCAACTATCGTCCAATCTTGCTCCTGTCAGTTGTCAGCAAGATCTTAGAAAGGATTATTGCAGAGCAACTGACCCGCCACCTAGAGGAGCACCACCTGATGTCCCCTAGACAGTACGGGTTTAGGAAGGGACGCTCCGCCTTGGACCTGCTTCTCCTGCTCTCCAAATCATGGCAGGACTCCCTGGACTCTGGCCGCCCATCGCTGGTGATTGCCCTGGACATCGCCGGGGCCTTTGACTGTGTGTGGCACAAGGGCCTCCTGGCAAAGCTTGAACAGCCCGGCATCACGGGACACCTGCTGGCGTTGTTCTCCAGCTACCTGCACAGCCGGAGTCTGAGGGTGGTGGTGAATGGGAGCACGTCAGCCACGTACCCGGTGGAGGCTTCCGTTTCACAGGGATCGGTCCTGGGACCCATCCTGTGGAACATTTACTTCAATGACCTCCTCCAAAGCCTCCCTGTGGCGTCTGCCTATGCTGACGACTGCACCGTGTCCCACACCTACACCAGAGAGGAGACTACGAACGTGATAGATGCCACCAACCGTCAACTTGGTGACATCACGGCCTGGGGAAGACGGTGACAAGTCAAGTTTGCTGCCGAGAAGACCCAGGCCATGGTTATATCACGTTCGAGTGAGGATCCCAGGCTACTCGAGGGGAAGCTGAAGTTTGGGGACGATACCCTTGCCATCAAGGACTCCATCAACATCCTGGGGGTGGAGGTTGACTCCAGGCTTCGCTTTGACCGCCACCTGGAGACAGTGGCACGTCGAGCCTCCCTGAGGGTGACTCTCCTGAGCCGAGTAAGGCACCTGCTCGACGCTGACGGCCTCATGCGGCTGTATAAAACCCAAGTGAGGCCCGTCATGGAGTACAGTCCTCTCACCTGGATGAGTAGTGCCCAGTGCCACCTGTCACTGCTGGACAAAGTGCAGAGGCGTGCTGAGCGCCTCATACACCCAACCGACGACCAATATCACAGGGAACGTCGCCCGCGGCAACAGTGGCAGCAGCAGCAGCGACGACAACAACAACAACATCAGCTGCAGCTCCAACACCAGCAACAACAACAACAACAACGATTACAGCAGGAGCAGTGGCGGGATGATCCCCGCTCCCAGCTTGACAGCCTGGGGCACCGGAGGAAAGTCGGTGCCCTCACAGTGTTGCACAAGGCCCAGGTGCAACACTCTTCCCACCTTGCAGGACTTCGGGTCCCGTGGAGGAGGTCAGAGCGCGCTACGAGGACGGTAGCGTCAGGTGATTTCCTCCTCGAGGCCCCGAGGACCCACACCGTGATGGGCCAGCGAGCCTTTACTTGGGCCACGGCGACACTGTGGAACACCTTCACGGTTGAGGTGGATGTCGTGGCCATGAACACCCAGCAGGTGAAGGTGGCGGCCCACAGATGGTGCCGCTTACATCCGCCTTAGTGCCCGTAAGGCGTAACACAGTGTCGTGTCAATAGTGTTACATAGTGACACACCCACATAGTGACACACATTGACACAGTGACACAGTGTACGTGTAAATAGTGCGCCTGAAAAGTGCCTGTGACGGACAGTGATCCTCAGTCTGTAACATTATATATTTAGTTTATCCTATAAGGCATAGCTTTCAGATAGATGTCCCCGGGACAGGGGACATCTTTAGCTTCTGCCATCCATTGCCTTCAACAACCTCTTTGCTATTTGTAGCCCCATGTATACCATGTCAGTTGTAAAAGAGAGAGAGAGAGAGAGAGAGAGAGAGAGAGAGAGAGAGAGAGAGAGAGAGAGAGAGAGAGAGAGAGAGAGAGAGAGAGAGAGAGAGAGTGTGTGTGTGGAATGGATCCACCCATGTCGGCGGACAAAGCCTGACTGAAGCCGCCAGAAATTAAAACCCTGGTGGCGCGATTTTTCATGACGTCACGCATGGATGCGCACAACGGACCAATTTTGCCACAACGCCCCCCCAACGTGAAACTACCTTGTGTTAGCATATATTTACCTTGGTTCCGTCCCATCAGGTCCCGGTATCGCGTGGGCAAGTGTCTGTTTACGAAAAGCAGTCCGTTAATAGCAAAAGAAAAGAAAACGGGCGTTGAGGGGAATACTTACTAATATTGACTTTATCAACAAGGGCATGTCCAGGTGTCCTACGACAATAAACCCGTCTTTATTTATCAACAAAAAGGGGGGGGGGGCACGAAGTGGAACACTCGCCGACGTCGGCGAGAATTCCTATCAGTGACAGTTATAGGTATGGTTTTGAGCATATATGATATATGAGGCCTTCAATTGGCTAAGTGAGG